>CP136065.1:151810849-152054634 GCA_032622095.1 Siphonodentalium dalli
GCAAGGGGGTCTTGGGGCACCATACATCACCAATCGTTTGATCTAAATCGATAAAGAGACTGCATGAGAAAAGACTTTTCCCAATTTGGACCAATTGGGTGGTGGCCATTTTGGATTGGGGTTGGGTATTAGGCGGTCATTTTGGATTGGAGTTGGGTGTTAGGTGGTCGAAAGGATGTAATGAGATCACCACACAACACCTTTTGTTCGACCGAAATTGGCCAAGATGGCTCATCAATGACATAGGTGCCCTAGATTTTCAGACCCCCTCTGAGCGGCATCCATTTTTAATGGGTTGGGTGTTTCAAAACTGTCTTGTGGGCCATGGTATCCTACACATGTACGCTACATCAATTAAGCACCAGAAATCTGTCTCTTTGTGTGCGACCATTTTGGATGGAGTGGGGTGGATGTGGTTCGAAAGGAGGGAGTCTTTGTGACCGCTGTACGACACCAGGCGCTTGACCTAAATTGGTTAATGGACTGAGAATTGACATGGTTGTCCTATTTTAACCCATCTGGGAAGCGGCCATTTTGGATGGGCAGTGGTGGTCAAAAGCTATAGTAGGCCAGGCCACCCTACAACATTGATGGAACTTGGTCAAGCTAGAGGGCTGCATGGTCAAGCAATGACCTGAGTGGCCTATTCAGACTCATTTTAGCGGTGGCCATTTTGATCGGGGTTGGGGGTGTTTCAAAAGGGTGTCTTAGAACAGACTTGATTTCTGGTGCTTTTTTTATGTAGCCTATAATTATAGAACAATTTACACCAATGACCCTGTAGCTACATGTAGTCTATATATATACATCGATAAAACACCATAAATCAGTCTGCTTGTGTGTTGCCTTTGTTCAAACAAGGATATTATATGCTGGCCCCTTTACACCCTTCCACACTCCACCCAATCTCCACTCAGATGGGTTCAAATATGGTAACATGTCATTTCTCAGTCAGTTTACCGAATTCGGTCAAACGATGGTGCATGGCCCAGATATTCCCTCCTTTAGAACCACTCCTAACATCTCACCCGATCCAAAATGGTCACCGCCCAAAGCAACACAAAAGCAGATTTCTTGCATATGCTTTATTGATCATGAAGCCTACATATACTAGTAGGTACATAGTCATTGACACATTACTGTCAAGCTGTCCCCTCTAACAAATTAGGGTGTTGCAGGGTATAATGGCCCAAGTGTCTTTTTGAAACACCCCACCCGTTAAAAATGGATGCCACCAAGAGGGATCCGAATAAGGAACCCATGTCATTTCTCAGCCCCTTGGTAGATTTCTGACAAAATAAGAGTATATAATAATGTAAGCTGGCACACAAGTCAGTATTTTGAAACACTCCACCTGTTAAAAATTGGATGCCGCTCAGAGAGGTCCGAACATCTAGGACACCCATGTCATTGATCAGCCCTCTTGTCCGATTTTGGAAAAATAAAAGATGTTGTGTGGTGGTCCCAACCCAAACCCAATCCAAAATGGCCACCTAACACCAAACCCCGACCAAAAAGGGCCACCGCCCAATTGGTCCAAATAGGGAAAAGTCTTTTCTCAGTCCCTTGACCTATTTAGATCAAACCATGGGTGATGTAGGGTGACCCCTCTGTGAACCACACCAACTGAACCTAAATGGTTGTCGCCTATTAAACGGCAACACACGAGCAGACTGATATCCGGTGTTTATCGAATTAGCCTACATTTATAGCTACGTCGTCATTGACATGCATTGTCCATTACCAGGAGTAATTCTATAATTGTAAGCGACCCAAAGCAATATAGCTCACAAAGTCACTCAAATCGTGAAATTTCCTGTTGGGACGTTCACCAACAGTGAAGTATATTATTAAGGAACATGTTAGAAATATATTCCCCTGCGTTATTCTTTCGACTTTATAAGGTTCCCTGTCAAAACTTCAAAAAGTTCCCCGGTTTTGTACTGGTGGAATATGATCTCTAGGGGCGTTTAGACAGAGTAGAGATTCATGGCATCATCTAGGGACAGACATGCTGTCGCTTACACCATTTTTGGTAAATGGCCAATGTAGATTGATAAACTTTGTTGGTGGATTGTCTCCGTGCTTGAGTGATGAATTCTTTAGCCTTTGTCGAAAAGCTTGAATCATCTCTTGATTCCCGGTGATCATCCATGCAGTTAATTGGAAACTTCTGCATCTGGATGAACGACCCGACCTTGAAATTGTGTCAAGATCATGTCTGGAAGAACTAGTATGTCTCGTGAAATGTCCACTAATAGTTCTAGAAGAAATGGAAACCACTTCTGGTGAGGTGGGATATGGTGTAATGAATATTAACACGTAATATTCCGTCCCCACTTTTCTCAGTACTTTGAGAATCGAAGGTGGACAGGTGTGCCTGCCAACCGATGCCCAAGGCATCTTTTTCGCAAGCGTTCTGATCTGGGAATCGGGAACAGAATATTGGAAGCTGAGCATTCTGAAATGTGGCACAGACCGATCAATGGTGGGGTATAGATATTGTATACCCACTGAACTACTCGTTGGTTAAGCGCCAATCGGTGATTCGAACACAAGCTTTAATTCCTGCTCAGATCACGTTCCTTTTCTCTGGAATATCTGTCATGTTGACGTGCATATCTCTTGAGACTTGGTCCCCCCTTCTTGTTGATATAAGCCACAACTGTGGAATAGTTGCAGTGAATAAGCACAGATTTGTATGGATGTCACGAACTGTAACAATGTCAAATGAATGGCTCTCTTAATTCCAGGATATTGATATGTATATACATGTGTATGGAGACACAGAGGTGACCAGGTGTGTGATATTTGTTGATCTGTCATGTGCCCCCCCCCCCCCCCCCCCACCCAATCCTAATTGGGATTAGGGCATCATGAGGCTGTCCAAATTGAGATGGGAGACTATTGCTGAAGAACCACAACTTTGTCGTAAAATGTCCAGTGTTCTCCACCAAACCATGTGATGGAGAAACTGTATAAATTGTTCTATCTTTGATTACAGAACACCTTGTGATGGAATGCCACTGTTGTAACATATAGAATTGAAGAGGCTTCATATGGAGTTGACCCCATGGACTAGATCTATGCAAGCCACCATCAGACCTAGAATATGAAGAAAATGATGAGCTGGTAACTCTTGACAGAGAGAAACTTGTTCGAGCTCTGCCATAGGATGTGTGCATCTCTCGAATAATGGGAACACAAACCCTTGGAGCAGATTGAACTTGGCACCCAGATAAACAACCTGTTGAGAAGGAACTAGATGAGTCTTTGATTGACTATGAGGACCGAGCAACTGCAAGATTGAACTCATGGGTGCAATTGGTTGTTGAAGCAGAGACACCTCTTTTTTCACTAGAATCCAATCGTCCAAGTACATCATTGTCTGCATGCCTTTGACGTGGAGATGTGGAAAGTCCAAATTCGAGTTTGGGAATTTTAAAGTATAACTTTATTCCTAGGTGGTACTTGACCGAAACTTGGCTGAAAAGCATTTCCCTATGCAAAGGCTGTTTTTTTTTAACTTTTGTCTTCTGGTAAACTAAGAGTCATAGTTAGTTCCCACAGCAGTACGCCTTGCATGAAAATCGAGAGGAACTGTAATTGAAGTGACAATACCTATAGCGTTCCCAACTATTTCAGTCAATCCATGGCCAGAGCAAAATAGCCGAACAAGGCAAATGAGGCAATGAGAGAACGTCCAGACCTCGAACAGGCACTTGATCTCAGTAATCAAATGTTTATTGCTGAATAAAAAAAATTGACCATGTAGTGACACACCCAACGACTGTGCGTCTTTGTGTCTAATGCAGGCGAAGCACCTGGTATCAGGACGAGAATGTGGTTATACAAATTCTTCAAGTACGATGTAGTGACCTTGGACACTTGACAAAACGTTACTGAAGTCATCGTTAACGCATAAGACAAATTTTCTGAGAAAAGTCCTAGTAATATATTATATGAAGTATTATCCAAGGAATAAGACTTCCCTAGTTCAAGCTCAACGTAAACACTATGTGTGTTACATTCAAGAATAGCTAGCCATCTCTGACAGTGTGGCAAATATTTTGAACTAAGACTTCTTTAAAAAGTCTCTCTATGTGGATGAATCAAAACGTACCCCTGTCAAATTTAGTTATATTATCATTATTGTGTCTCATTACTATCTAAGTTGGCCTTGGGTACTGTCTATTTTTTTTTTTTTTCTTTTTTGGGACAGTATCACGATCGTCTGGAGTAAGATTATCCCCTGTAACCTTGTGAACGCTCTGGTATTGTTAATTTGGTATCCCAACTCGTTTATCCTTGAGGATAGTAAGGTGATACCACAGGCAGATGGGCAGGAAATTGACAGGTGGTGGAGTCATGCCAGGAGATGTCCAGACCATGGCCCCCCGATTATAAGCATTATGAAACCATACACTAGGAGTGTAAGGGCAATACCCACTGAGGTTGAGAGGGGGGTTGCCAATTGTTAGCACCTCTCAAGAAAAAAATAATCTGGGATTCACTGAATGGGGAGATTTGGAAGCTATAGGTGTATGGGAGGCCAAATTCACATTTATTAATAATTGTGCTGAAGCGCAATTCAATTGCGCTGAAGTGCAATCCAGCTTGATTCATATCAATTACGCTGAAGTGTAATTAAATGGCGCTGAAGTGCAATTCAATTGCGCTGAAGCGCAATTATTGTTACAAGCTTACACCCCTGAATAGATAGGTTATTCCATTAATTAACTGGGGGTTCCCATATACGGGAAAATAATTGCGCTGAAGCGCAATTAATTTTCTATTGGATTTATTCATTAATTAACTGGGGGGTTTAGCCATATAGCCATATAGCGAATTGTTCTGAAGCGCAATTGAATTGTACTGAAGCGCAATTGAAGCACAATTATTAATAAATGTGAATTTGTCCTCCCATATAGGTGGGGCTGACCAGTGGGCCCAAGGCAGACCATCTGGCTCAGAATGTGAGAAGTGCTGCACTGCCACGTCAGTTACAGATCCTATTTGCTAGTTTACGGCATGGGGAGGATGCATTAGCATAGAGTCTCAGTGGTAACATATCTTAGAAAGGAAAATTTATTGCTCCCATCTAGAGGTCACTCAGAAGTTCGGACAAGTTGAGTTAAATGAGCTATCACTGGTTTTGTCCTTTGATATGCTGCCTATTTATAAGTTAGTTATTAATATAATGTGTGGGCATACTTACAGTTTGTTAATAGATTTTCAATTTTGGACTTTGTACACATCCCTTCTTGTTGATAGACTTTGATATCATTGAAAGAGTAATCCAATTGTTGAAATGCTTGCTTCAGACTGCTGACATCATGATTAGCCCTTTTACTTTCACGATTTTGACACTTCTGGGTACTGTAATTTTTCACATTAAGTATTAATACATTTCCTCGACTCTTGTGGTTCATTTTGTACCGAGTTCCATCGAAAAGTTCCTCTTTTGTCATATATCTGCCTGGTTTTCTACAAACAAAAGCAATGAAAGTGTCAATGACATTGAAGCTCAACATGGAGAGGGGTTATAGTCATATATATTACAGTTAATGTGACAGTTTATATGCTCAAGTAACAAGAGGGTACCCTGAAGATGCACAAACAGTTTGAGATCAATCAGATAAATAATTTGGCTGTTGGGAGTGTCAAATTATGCAGTAATACTACTAGTAATAGAAAGAATAAAATTCGAGATGGCTCCCATATAGAGTTCACCCCGAAGATCCATATGTAGTTTGGTGATGATAGGATGAGGGAGTTGACCTCTTGGATGCGCAGAAGGATTTTGTCATACAAAGAGTAAAATCCGAAATGGCCGTTGGCGGCAATGCTTTTCAATGAAATACAGAAAATTTGATGGCTCTAATGGTCACCCAAAATATCCATATGAAGTTTGGTGATGATCGGATCAGGGATGTGGTCTGCAGGCTGTGCCAATTGATTTAGTCATGCAAAGAGTAAAATCCAAGATGGCTCCAGTGGCCATGTTTTTCATCAAATATTGTTAAAATTTTATAGATCCCATCTAGAGGTGATGCCAGTAAATATTCAAAACAATTCTTCAATTAAATGCGGGCTGCAGGCGTGCCGATGGATTCAAATTTGAAATCCAAGATGGCTGCTGGCGGCCATGATTTTAATGAATTTCAGAAATGAAAGTGTCAATGATACTGTAGCTCAACTTGGGAGCAATGAATAGAATGATAAAGGAAAGCAAAAAAAGCGGCCATGTTTTATGGCCGAATGACCCCATAATGACTTGTTCCCATCTACATGTCAATGTCAAGAGCCGTGACAAATTTCATAATGATCCGGCCAAAGGTACGACTTGTAGCCCGTGCCAAAGGATTTAGTCATGCAAAGAGTAAAATCCAAGATGGCTGCTGACGGCCATGTTTTATGGCCGAATGACCCCAAAATGACTACATGTCAATATTAACATCCACAACAAATGTCACGATGATCAGATGAACATTCGGCTAGGATATAGTCCTGGGAACAGGAATTTCCCGGAATCCCATACTCATTCCCGTTTCCCATTTGATTTGTGGGAACCGGGAACAGGGTGAATTGTTAACAATTGGTATATCATAAATCAGGAGACACCAACGGCACATAATATTGTTTAATTTGTCCATGCGCAGTGCACAATGCAATATATATGTTACTAGCTGGTGGACCCGACTTCGTCCGGGTTGTTTCCCCTCTGGTTTTCGGTGAATTGCGCGATTTGACCTTGAATTGACCATTTTGAAGGTCAAGGTCAGGTCGGGGTCACGATTTGACCCGTCCAAAACACTCCCTGGACAAAATTATCCCCAGATATAAAATTTCGTCAAAATCCGTCTGGCATTTTCCCCAGCCATAGCTAACACACAGACAAACAGAAGTCCCAAAATATATATTAGACTAGCAGATTAGCCCGCCACTGGCGGGATTGGTCCCATGGATTTGGTCGATCCATTAATCTTTTGTTTTTCAAGGTAACCCCAAATTTCACGTCGATGGTCCCATGCTTTGATCCGTCAAAAGGCGGGATTTGACCTTGAATTGACCATTTTTAATGTCAAGGTCTGGTCGGGATCACGATTTGACCCGTCGAAAACAGTCCCCGGAAAAAAGTACTCCTAGGTATCAAAAACGGAAACATAAGACGATCGATGGAATCAACTAATAAGTATTGTTCCCGGGCAATAAAAAATATCTTATGACTCATGTATGACTTGAAATAAATCTCTCCTCATAGTCCACACCCTGGAGCATAACTGGGAAGTGAAGACATAATTTTAGAAGGCCTCGCAAGGGATGAATTGATGCCGAATCGAGTGATATTTCAAATGACAAAAATGACGAACCCGGTGGTCGTAGAATTCAATTTTTCATTGGAAAATGGACAGACTCCACGCTTTAATTGTATTAGGAAATTATCGAAGAGACAGAAACGTATTTATTAACAATTTTGCCAGCCTTGGGAAGATTCGTAGAAGCGAGTTCTATGCAATGGAAATGCATGCATATTTCCTATGTAACGGTTTAACAGTGTCTAAACGCTCTTTATCAACGACACTGCGGATACGATCGCTCTTTAACTATCAACGCGATTAACCCCACAGTGCCATTTTTTTGTGACTGAGAGTGGAGAACGGGTGCTCTGAGCTTCTCCAAAAACGCCGCGACGACCATTCCCGTGGGTTTTTACCCTTAGATGGGAAGTTTGGTCTCGATCGGTCCAGCCGTTTTCGAGTCTATAAAGGACAAACAAATATATTTACACATATACGTAGTTCTCAAAATATATAGTAGACTAGCAGGTTAGCCCGCCACTGGCCTGGTTCGTCTGAAACATGACATTTTTGAATTATTGTTTTTTAATTAATTAATTGTTTTAATTTAATTTTTTTCAATGAGTTAATTCTGCCTTTTTAATTTAATTTTTTGTTTTTCAATTATGGTACCCGTCCCTAAAAGAGGTATGTTTTTTAATTTAATTTTTTGTTTTTCAATGAATTAATTCTACCTTTTTAATCAAGAGAAATTATGGTACCCGTCCCTAAAAGAGGTTCGATTTACCCAATGAAAATCTCCCCCATTCCTAGGAACGACAGACATAAGATGTTGGCAGTCTGAGTTATTCACTCGAATGTATGACAGTCTTCGAAAACGGAAAGCACTCAAAAGTATTGTTCCCGTATCTTATTACTTCCAATAAACGTAAACAAAAGCCGTAATGCGATAGAAAACGGAAAGCACTCAAAAGTATTGTTCCCGTATCTTATGACTTCATCTCTCCGCATAATATAACGTAAAAAAAAGCCATAATGCGATATGCGAAAGCGGAAGGGAATAAAGAGCGTTAACCGGTTAACAAACCCAAATATTGAAGATCTTTATCAACAACACTGCGGATAGGAACGCACTTTAACTATCAATGCGATTAACCCCCGCAGTGCTGAGGACGGTGATTTTGATGATTGGGAGTGGAGAATGAGTGCTCAGAGCTTCTCCAAAATGCCGTGACGACGATTCCCGTGGGGGTGGGTGGGTGGATCAGCAGCCCGGCTAACACAATTTTTCCTGGTCCCGTAAATTTTTTTCCTGTAGTCATTTTTCTTCAAAATAATGGAACAACAGGTTTTAAGAATGCTTCAATTATGTAATATGGATGAACTTAACTATTGGTAGGGGGTTTGAGTTCACCATCAGTTATCAATGAGGGATGACACCAATGGGTCAGCTTGCTAAATGTTTTCATCAAGGATCTATCAATGCACATTGACATGGAAAGGCTCCGGTTTAAACAGACTATTCAAAAAACCATAATAAAATTTAACATAAAGGTGTTAAAACAAACTTTAAACTATTTCAGCGATATTCGGTACATGGATCTAGGATCACCTCTAGATGGGAGCTGTTAAATTTGAACGACTTTTGATGAAAAACATGGCCACCGGCAGATATCTTGGATTTTACTCTTTGCATCACTAAATCCTTTAGCACACCCTACAGAGCTTATCCCTCATCCTAACAGCACCAAATTTCATATTAATCCTTGGTGTGACCTTTCGATGGGTGCCTACCATTTTTTCCCGAATTCTGTAAAAATAAACATGGCTGCCTGCGGCCATCTTGGATTTTACTCTTTGTATGACTAAATCCTTTAGCACATCTTACAGGTCACATTTCTCATCCAATCGTCACCAAATTTCATATGGATCTTCAGGGTGACCTCAAGAAAGGGAGCCTCCCTTTTTTCCCTGAAATTTATTCAAAACAAACATGGCCACCAGCAGCCATCTTGGATTTCAAATGTGAATCCATCAGCACAACCTACAGCCCACATTTATTGGAGAATTGCTTTGAAACTTTACAGCCATAAGTAGAAATACTTCTATAATCATGATATGGAACATAGATGAGATAAGATCAGGAGAACTTAGTGAAATAGTCATTTGAAGCAGTTTGAAGGGGGTGGGTCCCTATCCCAGAATCGGAAAAAATAAAAATTAGGGGGTGGTGGGTACCCAGTGGGCAGAATTTTTTTTTTAAAAGCGCCTAGTGTCGGGAAATGTTTTCCTGACCCCCCCCCCTGCTTAGATGGGAAGTTTGAGCTCAATCGAGCCAGCCGTTTTCGATTCTATAGAGGACAAATATTTAGCAAGCTGACCCATTGGTGTCATCCCTCATTAATAACTGATGGTGAACTCAAACCCCCTACCCATAGTTAAGTTCATCCATATTACATAATTAAAGCATTCTTAAAACCTGTTGTCCCATTATTTTGAAGAAAAATGACTACAGGAAAAAAGATAAACACAACAAACTATGCATTAAGTTGAAATTTGCACCAATTGTCATTAATTTCGATGAATCACACTGCCTTTCTATGCTTATTCAATAAGCTGTGTTACGCCAATCAAAATTCACAAAGTCGCCAGCTAGTTTGAAAAATAACGCGTTTTGCAGGCCCAACATTTCCATGAGTCAATAACCGGTTAATAGTGAAATTTCATAGCGCTGGACTTCGGAAAGCGTTAGTGTAGACGAGATATATAGAGTTATCTGTCTAAGACTGTCTTGTATTTTATTTTTTATATAGTTTGGAACTTCTGTCTGTATGAATGTATTTGTGTTATTGACTCGAAAAACTGCTCGACCGATCCGACTCAAATTTGGTGTGTAGGCCTACTTTGATCCGGGAACAATATGGGCGGGTTCAATTTATGTGCGACCGTGTCCTTGACCTTGACCTCGCTCAAGTGCGCTCATATAGGCATGTTTCTGGACCTCGACCGATCCCACTCAAATTTGGTAGCTGGTTCTACTTTGATCACGGGAACAATATGGGCAGGTCCAATTTCACTTGCGACCGTGTCCTTTACCTTGACCTCGCTCATATAGGCATGTTTCTGGACTTCGACCGACCCGACTCAAATTTGGTATAATGTAGGCCTACTTGATCCCGGGAACAATATGGGTGGGTCCAATTTCACGTGCGACCATGTCCTTGACCATATTCGCTCATATATATATAGGCATGTTTCCAGGCCGATCGAACAATAGTTTGTCCAGGCGGAGACGATCACAAATAAATCCCTAAATAGCCCGGAAGAAGAGGGGGCACATCGGCTAGTGTTGTCTATTTTCGTAGACGTATTTTACTCAACAAAAAGCCAAAAATAAGGCATTAAAACTTCGTAGACACCCATACAATGTTCTGATTACGCAGTTTATGAAGTTTATGTAGGGAATCCGCTTGCTGGATGCTGATTATCTAGGTTAAATTCTAGAATTCTAGAATATGCAGCTATTAAAGCATATGCAAGCACGATAACCTTTCATTCAATCATATTTTAGATTCACTAGGGATCTCTGATTTTTTAATAGAAGATATAACGAGAGGCCGATCACGATCGGCAGATGTTAACCCATCCCTTGGCGATAGTAAATTACTATGATCGGAATCATAAATGAGAGTTTTTGTGTTGAATTATAGAGTATACTGTTATGTACTGTTATAGACAAATGTACATAACACAAATTATTGGAATTTATGGGTCACTTGCATTTATATAAGAGAATGCACTGGTACAGCTAAACCACCACAGCCTTGGGTTAAATGTGAAAGGTGGCCTGGACATGGAATACTTGGGTTAAGAGAGTCCAATTTAAGTTTAGAATAATAATGTATCAAATTCTACCAACAATATAGTATACAGATATAAAGCCACCTCACTGCCAACCCATTAATATCAATTATATAGCAGAGCTGTCAACAAATCACAAGAATTGTTTATGTTGAACACTGACTTCTCTATTAAACCAATATCAATTATAATGACCTCAGACCATCTGAAGATATCACTCTACAGCACAGATGTCCAAGTCTACTGTTAATACCATGTGATGTTTATTGTTGAATCTTTATTTTAAATTAGATACCATAGCTTTCTTTATCAGATTATTTGCACATCAATTGGCAAAAGGGACATCAGAAAATAATATAGCCTTATCAATAGCTAAGTACAGTAAGTAGTCCAAAGGCATGGGATGGAATTGGTGAATTGGGTTTAAAGTCGCTCCAAACAAATTTACCAGTACATAACACAAGATTATGGACCGATTTAAACCAAATTTGGTGTGGTGACTCGGGGTACCCTTGGAAGAGTTATTATAAATGGTGTTAGTTTTTCAAATTTTGTTACTTTAAATTTTTTTTTTTTTTATTATTTAAACAAAAAATATTTTATTATATATTATTTTTATTTATTTATTCATATTCATTTTTTTGTTGTTAAATTGAGCAAGAAAATCAATCTAAAATCTAAAAAAAAAATTTGGAGTGAATATATTTTTTCGAAAAAGGGCCATAACTCCGTAAAAAAAAACTCGGATCAAACCCATATTCGAACTCGATCTGTATTTTGATCTGAGAGACTCATATACAAAATTTAGTTCCGATCGGATAGAAAATATTTGAGTTATCGCACCATGCGTAAAGTGTCTACGGACAGACAGACGGACGGACGGACAGACGGACGGACGCACAACGAGTGGTCAATCCGGACGTCAACATTATGTTTACCATACTATGGTATGGGTAAACATAACGAGAGGCCGATCACGATCGGCAGATGTTTAACCCATACATTGGCGATAGCGATTAGCTATAAATTTTATAAATCCTTACATCAACCTTTTCATGAGTGCTAAAGTTTCAACAATTCACACTTAATATAGTGATCATGTGAAAAATATTTAGTTATCCCATTGTGTCAACAGGATTGGCAGAGGATGTTAATATTTTTAAGCAAATAAACCAAATGACCCTCACTATGCAGGTTAGGGGTGTGTTCTATGCCAAGAACTACATGTATAAACATAATCAATGGAAATATTTGAGTTATCAAATCAGATAGAATAGGGTTAATCTTACCCAAACTAATGAACTGATAAACACAAAATAGTCTATACAAAGCATGTCATTGGATTTAGAAACCCATACAATAAGTCAGTCTTAAGAATACCAGCACCATTAATATTACCCTGGAGCCCAAATGCAATTGAGGGAATTTCAAAATAAAACATTTCCTCTAATGATGAATATACAATTGGTGATTTATTGAAACCCTTACTGAACCTGGATCAAACTGAAAGGGATAATATTATATCTGTCTATCGCATAATATGTGTCTATGGAATGGTTTAATTTTAATCCCAAATCCATGCAAATCAAAAGTGGATCACCATCAACCTGGACATAATATAGGAGAATGATCAAATGAAAAGCATCAAAACCATATAATGTGTGGAGAGGGTTAATCATTTGCAATGACATCATATCATGGAAGTGAGGAATGTGTGGATTAATTTTTGTCTAAGATATAAAGACAACAGTGCATGTAAACAACAATGTCTGTAAAACATCCCTACAAAGTAACAATGGACTATTCCAATTTAATATTTTAGAATAGGTGTCCTATAGTGTGTACATAAACTTTAGTAATGAACCTGTTTCAGCAAAGGGGTTAACTTAATATTGCACAGAAAACAGAACTCCACCAGATAGCCATCAATCAATTTGACATTATGATAAACAAATCCTGCCAGCCAGCAGTACCACTATCAGGCTTTAAAGCATGTCATATCTTATGTCCATAGTGATAATTAACTCATTTCAATAACACACATGGTCTGCGAGATATGTTCTCTTAAAATTCCCAGCAGTAATTACTTGAATTATAAAGGGTCATAACTCTGTTAAACTAGAATGCACTCAGAGAGATGCCAACGTGCGCAAAAATGTAATAAACAATAATTTAAAAAATAATTTCACTGTATTTTATTTAATTTAATTTAATGTTATAAAAATTACCATTTCTCATTTCATCACAGATAAATGCAAATTACTATATTAATCATTTAAGTAATTAAAACCAATTCCATGTTGCCGAAAGGATGAGACTTTAATATCGATTACATTTTTTTCAGCGGCATATTTTCATTTTCATTTTCCGATAGTCAAAGTTGACCAAAGGAGCAATTATAAGAAATAATTAATACTATTTGTGTAAATATTGATAGCAGCCAATATGCAACAATAAATATAAATAATTAATCAATAATTAATCAATAACGATCATTTTATGTAATAATAAACTCTTCAAACGGTGTTTGTGTCAACAAATGCGTTTTGTTTTGTGTTACGTCATTCGTAGTATTTGACCCGGAACTCGGCTGAAGGTTAGGCTATTCAGCCTGTTGCGTCGAATTACGAAATCGCGTTTTGAATGTCTATCTTTCCCCGCACGATAAAAAGAGGTCTTCGCACGAACCAAAAATGATAAAACTTCCCAATTATAAGTAAAAATACCCAAATGAAGGAGTCTATGTAGGTCCCGAAGGAGTCTATAGACTCTTTGATGTAGAGTTCTGATGGATAAAATGTAGGTCGATCTATTTTTGTCATAACTCTGACGTATTTTGACCTGGGAGAAAAAAATCGAAATCGAGGCTCACTACGAGCATGCCAGTTTTAAATATAGAAACAGGGAATCCCGACAAATGGCGATATCGGCGACAAACAAATAATCGAAAACAACACATAAAATAAACATAGCAAAAACGCGGCACAGTAAGAATGTCAGAACCCACGAGGTTTTACGTCGTTTTTTGTGACGTCATGGAGTAACACCAACCTACGAATCTGCCTGATCGCCATACTGTTGCGCAAGCGCACGTAAATATATCGGATCAAACCCATATTCGAACTCGATCTGTATTTAGGGGTGATAAATTTGGTGTTGATCAGATGAAAAATGTTTTGAGTCATAGCCGCTTGGGTGAATTCTAAGTAAACATAAGAGTGAAAAGGGTTAATTAAACAATACCAAAAACCATACAGACGAAGAACGTGCTAAGAAAAACCTAGGTAAGAAATATGAGGCAGATCAGAAGAAATATGTTCAACTTATTGCATTGGATAGCATGTGTGTAAAGGGTTAATTATTTTCTAAACCGATCAACCAATCAATACCAAAAACTATACAGATGAGGGGCGTGTCATCATAAACCTACGTATCAAACATGAACACAATCGGACAAAATATACTTCGGTTATAGCATCGGATATTTGTTTTTTTAATTTTATTTTCGAAAAAAAGGGTCATAACTCCTTTAAAATAAATCGGATCAAACCCATATTCGAACTCGATCTGTATTTTGGTTCCGATCAGATAAAAATTGTTTGAGTTATGACAGCATGTGTGAATTCGAAGTCGAAAAAGGGCCATAACTCCGTAAAAAAAACTCAGATCAAACCCATATTTTAACTCGATCTGTATTTTGGTTCCGATCGGATAGAAAAATTTTGAGTTATCGCACCATGCGTAAAGTGTCTACGGACAGACAGACAGACGACAGACAGACGGACGGACGCACGACGAGTGTCAATCCGAACGTCGACATTATGTTTACCATACTATGGTACGGGTAAACATAAAAAAGCAAAGAATCCTACAGTTACAAATATTATTATATGGATGTTAAACCGTTGGTTACTAAATGCACTGTAATGAGAATTGACTTGAATCCTATTGATTAATTTGTAGGAATGCTTAGCTATTAAGTTCAACAAGCAGTAACATATAACAAGACAGTCAATGACTGTGGGGTCGCTCACCAGACTGCAAAGACTGATAAGACTGGGACTCTGGAGACCAAAACAGTCAGCACTTTTCATAATCACTTTAAAAGAAGTAGATTTAAACAGGATATGTGGCTAGAGAGACTTCAAGTATGTAGATTGGTGAAAATCCACCTTGAAATTGCCAACTGTACACTACTGATCATCCCCCTCCTCCAGCTCAACAATTCCCCTCCCAACCGGGCTCCAGACTCCCAAGTCTTAGGTTGGAATTTCACAACCGACACCTCAAACTTTCTCAATTGTTGGAAATTTCCAATCTCACAAGCGCCTTTTTATAAAACCATTTAGACATGGTTGAAGCCCAATTATCCATGGACCCAAAACACAATACATGTATGTCAGACCAATCAGTCAGGTGGTTCCAAGGTAGATGTTTTAATGAATTTGGTATTTCATGATTTTATTAGACACAAAAGTGTTAACTCCCCATAGCCTGCCATTTCTTGACAGGTTGACCTCATTTTAACAAATCTGAATCTCAGTCACTAAAGGATCCTCCTGATTCCTCCATACTATATGTAAGCTAAATAGTCTAAACTCTCTTGAGAAGACATTTTAAGAATTACTATAGAGACATATAGTTATGTCCCTGGTCCCACCCTATTTAACCTGGTGACCCCATCTGAATAAATTTGAATCCCAGACACCAAAGAACCCTTCATACATATCATAAATATCAGTAGAATAGACCTGATGGTCCGTGTGAAGGAAGCATATTAAGAGGGAAACTGTCCTTTGCTTGGCCCCTATTTGACCAGGTGACCCCATTTAAAAAAATCTAAATTGCAGTCAAGGAAGAACATTCCATTCTATATAAGCCAACTAGTTCTTGCAAACATATTTTAAGAATTACTATGTAGTGAAATAGTTAAGTCTCTGGCTCTGCCCTTATTTGACTTTGTGATCCCATTTTCACAAATCTGATAAGGATAAGATTTAAGTTCCCCAGTTGAAGTTGGTGATATTCACCCATTGGGCACCTCATTTATGAATTTCATCTTCTACAAATTAGGGGATATAGAAACTTCCTAGAAGGGAAATTTAACTAACAACAATGTAAATTTTATACTATAGATACTTCCCAGAAGATGAGGCCTAAGCAGAATGAGGTCTCCAGAGGGTGAATTTGGTGATGCTAGCCCGCTGTGCAGGATAGCATCACTAAAAGCGTGTCTGTTCCTACATTGTGCATGCCTGGCCTCAAGCAACACAATAACACAATGTATTATACAATCAAGCCTTGAAATAGTGTGATAGTGTGTCTGTCATTTGCAGAATGAGATCCCCCAGAGGGTGAATTTAGTGATGCTATCCTGCACAGCGGGGGGGGGGGGGGGGGCTAGCATCACTAAATTCACCCTCTGGGGACCTCATTCTGCTAAGGCCCTCAACTGCCATGAAGACCTAGGATAAGATTGAAGTTCCCCAGTTGAAGTTGGTGATGTTCACCCATTGGGCACCTCAATTATGAATTTTATCTTCAGCAAATTAGGGTATATAGAAACTTCCTAGAAGGGAAATTTAACTAACAACAATGTAAATTTGATACTATAGATACTTCCCAGAAGATGAGGCCTAAGCAGAATGAGGTCTCCAGATGGTGAATTTAGTGATGCTAGCCCGCTGTGTGGGATAGCATCACTAAAAGCATGTCTGTTCCTACATTGTGCATGCCTGGCCTCAAGCAACACAATGTATTATACAATCAAGCCTTGACATATTGTGATAGTGTGTCTGTCATTTGCAGAATGAGGTCCTCAGAGGGTGAATTTAGTGACGCTATCCCTCACAGCGGGCTAGCATAACTAAATTCACCCTCTGGGGACCTCATTCTGCTAAGGCCCCCAACTGCTATGGCAGACCTAGGATAAGATTGAAGTTCCCCAGTTGAAGTTGGTGATGTTCTAGCAGATCTGCAAGGAATGTTTATAAACATGTCAAGATTGACATGATTGTGTAGGCATACCCAGCATATATACAGTTACAGCCAAACTATAATGCTTCTTATTAATGATTCTGTCAAGAATTTGAGTAAATTTTATTTTTGGGACCAGGCCAGGGTGGCAGAAGCAGTGCACTTGAGTGAAGGGCCAGGGGGCACAACCTTCAGAAATATAATGGCATTAGTTTTTCAATTTTCAAAAAATGTTAAACAATATATATATATAATTGACCATGGAGTTAAATACAATTTTTTAATATTTTAATAAAAAAAAAACAATTCCACAGTTTTTTTAAATATTCTTTTTATTTTTTAATATATCATTTCTTTTCTATTCTTTTCTTTTTTATTTAAAGAGTTTAATCTGAGTTTTTGAGTTATGTCCCTGGCCTCACCCACATTTGACCCAGTGACCTCATTTGAACAAATCTGAACCCCAGTCAACCAAGGTTCCTTCATACCAAATATGAACCCATTTGGCCTGATGGTATTTGAGAAGAAGATGTTTAAAAGAATTACTATGGAGGGAAAGAGTTATGGTCCTGGTTTCTCAAATAATCAACCTGGTGACCTCATTTGAACAAATCTGAATGTGAGTCACCTAGGGAACATCCACACCAAATATGAACCCATTCGGCCTTATAGTTCTGGAAAAAAAGTCGTTCTAAGGATTACTATGAAGGAATAGAGTTGTGGCCCTGCTTTCTCAACTAATTGACCTGATGACCTCATTTGAACAAATCTGAATGTGATTCACCTAGGGAACATCCGCACCAAATATGAACCCGTTCCGTCTTACAGTTTTGGCGGAGAAGATGATTCTTGACGGACGGACATACGGACGGACGACGGACGAGGAGTGATGACTATAGCTCCACCGGAGACTTCGTCTCAGGTGAGCTAAAAAAAGAGAAAAGAATCATGCAGTTACAAATATTATATGGATGTTAATCCTTTGGTGATTAAATGTGCTGTAATGAGCAGCGACTTGAATCCTATTGATTCATTTGTAGGAATGCTCAGCTATTAAATTCAACATGCAGTAACAGATTGTTTGAATTATTAGCTAAACATTCATGCAAATGAATCATTAGAAATCGGTGTTATGGGTGTCTGAACCTGGCTATTATAAGGCACATTATTATTCCTCGCTGATAACATGTCAAGTGAACAGGGACGTGGGCTGGAGGGTCTCCAATGTTGGGGCGTCCACCTTGGAATTTCCAACCGCATCATCCCCTTGACACAGACCAAACTCATGCACAAGGCCTGGGCTTTGGTATTTCCAAACTGCATGACACATTATAGCTCTAGATTGTATGCCATTCTGAAGTGAATTGATTAGTAGCCTTTGATTGGCCACCATGCAAACCGGGGGAGAAACTCAGGATACAGTGAGAAAATGTGGATATCTGAACCTGAAAATTGCAGAAATCATTTAGACTGGCTTCAAGATTCCCAAGTGTTGGAAGTTTCCAACCTGATGCCCCCATGCAACCCACAAGATTGGAAATGTTCCCAACAGATGTAGAGAGAGAGAGCTGATTTATTTTGCAAAAGAGCATACAATATTTAAAGGTACTCAATCCGAACAGAGGGTCCCCATCTCAACAGATTCCAACAACAACAATCCGATCAGAGGGTCCTATATTACTATTTCTTTGGCTTTGGGGGTACAAAATATTTTATTCGAGTCGAGGAACCCATCAAACAAAGCTCAGAGTTATTAGATATTGATTTTTGAAATTTGTTATTTACTCGAGATGAGTACTAATAATTGCCTTCAACTGCCGTAATCTGCTCTGGATGTGTACTCCAAAATCTATTCAAACAGACAAGGATGGATAACTCTAAAATCAAGTGGTAATAACAGCGCAATTTTGACTGAGTTCTGGGCCAGATAATATTCCCGATAATGAAAAATAATAGATTTCTAAAATCGATATCTAACAAATCTGAGCTTTGATGGGTGACTTCCTCGACTCGAATCAAATATTTTTGACCCCCGAAGCCATTGAAATAGTAATTGAGAGGAGTTTTATCGGATTGAGTACCTTTAATACAAAGCATATTAATTAAATGGAATTAGATTATTTGTCCATTAAACCAGTTTCTTGCCAATTTCGGAGGGGGGGGGGGGGTAAAGTGATATAGAAAACTAGATCACATCTGCTCCCTACTTCCTGTCCACCCATCATGAGTTTTGGATCAACTCTAAAGAAGAGTTGTCCATTTGTATATGTCAAATATGGTTGATTACATGTTTAAAGTGTAGGAAAGTATGCAAATGTTGGTCTAAAAACGACAAATTCCCTACGATTAAATTTTTGTCAAATCAAACTAAAAGAACAATTTCAACATATTGTTGGTGTTAAATTTGAAACCAATCTATTGTAAGATAAGAAATTTGTAACTGTTGAACATTTTTACCAAAGTTGGGGATAGACACCAATTAAGCACCCCCTCCCCAAGTCCCCCCACCACCCCAATCATGTCATAACCTATCAATGATTCAGTTGAACGTGATTTCATAAGTTACATTCATGTTTGGGCGACAAACATGTGTAAATGTCCCTCAGGCGGACTTCAGATGAGGAAATATGATGGCGCTGGCATTGAAATATTGTCACACCTGAATCTTTCAATAATGCCAAGATTAAGTAAATGAATATAACATCTCATATTCTCCTGAGAGTAGATTTATATTACCATTGATCATTTATATAGGCGGGCATGATTATGATACTATACTCATCGGGACTTTCAATATTTTATTTCTGCCTATTAATGTCACTTAATCTCCCGTATTAGGTATTCATTGTGTTATTTCTTAATATACCTGTTCTTTTATGCAAATTACATAAGCTACAGTCATTATCTGGTTTAAAATGTCAGATACACAAGATGAATTTTGGACCATAGTGCAGAAATCATTCGAATAAATCTCATGTACAGAACCGTCACAGCCGTGATTGGTTTGAAATAGAACCGTAACACGCACCCGTGTTGATTACGAGGCCACAGCTCCCAATTATCAAACCCTATCGGGATACTTTCTCAGCTATTTTACAGAAGAATAACACGGGTATACTTTATAGTCAGTGTTTGTCTTCAGAATGCGTTTCATATTTTATACGCCATGAAAAACAAAGAAATTGCGTCCCACGTGGCTTGATTTTCAGTGATAACATGTTGATATTTACGCGTCAACTCGCTAATACCGAGCTAACTGTGGTCTAGAGTTCAGGTTTCGATAACACAGCACTTCTGCAGCTTCTGTTCATTCAGGAAAGTATAATATATTCAAGATATCTATAATTATGCGTGATTTTGTCACAAAAATGATTATTTTCAATCGTCAGGAACCGTAACAAATCAGGCAAGAACCATCACAATACCGGCGATAGAACGATTTCGGATGTAACAGTTCCTACACAGTGATAATTTGGCTGCCATTGAGGGACTATTCATAAGAAATGGAATTCCTCAATTAAATTGCACAGTTCTTCCCATTTCTTAACAAAATATGACTAGAATCCCAATAGTGATTTTTGGTGAAATTTTATACTGCGTTCTGTAAAATCAAATTTTTAACGGATTGGAAGGGGCATGAATGGCATATTTCATTGCTATACTGGTCAGTTAACATGACCAATACAAAAATAAAGTCACAATTCTAAGCCAGTTCCAAAAAGCAGAAACTGATTTTGAAGACATTTGCAGAATGAGGTCCTCAGATGGTGAATTTAGTGATGCTATCCCATACAGCATGCTAGCATCACCAAATTCACCATCTGTGACCTCATTCTGCATGGCCTCATCTGCTATGGGAGACAGACTCATATTATAGAAGTTCCCAAATAGTGAATTTTGTAATGTACACCCATTGGGAACCACGATTATGCAATGTGTCATCTGCCAGTTTGGGGATATAGAGAAACTAAACTAATATAGAGAAACTAAATTAAACAAGAAATAGAATATATGTGAAGAAGTTTCTATAGAAATTTTATAATGAAGAAACTTTCCAGAGAAGCTGAGGCCTAGGCAGAATAAGGTCCCCAGAGGGTGAATTTAGTTATGCTAGCCTGCTATGTGGAATAGTGTCACTAAATTCACCATTTGGGGACCTCATTCTGCAAATGACAGGCACACTAAACTCAGCCTTGGTTGCCTGGGCAGAAGAAGGCCGATATTAGATGCGAATTTCAGAGCTACATGTAAATGATACGTGTAAATATTCTTTTAAGACATTGTCTTCTATATGTCTTCAAACCCGGGTATACAGTTTGCGTTATTCTATGTATGTATGGCCACTCTAAATCACACGTTATATATATATATATATATATACAGCCTTGTAATCAGACAATGACATGGCTATATATATATATATATATATATCTATCATTTATATATAATGTAAACTTTCTCTTTCTATATTTTCCAGCCAATATCCTCTATTGTTTAACATTTTTTATGATTTTGTCATGCCAACTTCACCCATTTCCCTCTATTTTCAGATCAATATCTTATAGTCTTGGTGCGGATGAAGGAGTGTCACCATAAAAATTGGATTATTGGGACTATTGTTTTCTTATAGCCAAATTATCACTGATTCCTAATCCGTTTGTCGCACAGCAAAGGCCATTGAATGCATTTGAAAAACATGAAAGTGATAGGCAGACATTTACTGTTGTTATGAAGAAGGTTTTCAAAATTCAAAGAAATGAATTAGTCCAGGCACATTAGGTTTCACTAGTGCAAAAAATCCGGGAAAGCTGAATTTTTCAGGGATTAATAAGAACATGTTTATGAACAACTTGGCAAAAGTCCCCTAGAATCCGAGTTGAGCTTTTTGAGATATCATGATTTTTCGTAATGGTGCAAATTCTGACGAAATTCCATTAGACCATATGCGAATGCAGTCATATGTAGGCTAATTTATGGACTCAATCTTCACACATACCCATCCATCATGAAGCAGTTGTCGATAGATATGCGTAATTGATGCTAGAGCTTACTAATAGTCGATATTCCATAATTGTGATGACATTTATTGGCGAAGAGAGCATATAAATCACATGGTGATTCAAAATTTTCCTAACAAAAGAGGGTGAGTAAAGATATTCAGACGACAATGAGCTTAAATATGAACTATTAAACTAGAACAGTGGTTAGTTTAGAACAGGATAGTGATGAGATATATCGAACCATCACCATCCTTAAGACTTTATAGCCGGAAACACTACCCCCTAAAACGTACGCCATGGCTTTGAGTGTCTGAAAGGTAAAAATACCACATAATAGTCCTGGCGTTTGACGTAACAATTGTACAAATGGTGATAACACTATGAAACTTAGCACATAGGTTCATTAAACATTATTAATCATTTTCAGATGTATAGACGTCGCGGCAGGTTCTTCCTTGGCAACGGTTGCTAGGCAACTATCCCACATCGAAGAAATACAAATATGACTGATATTATGGCAGTTTTAACAATATAACCTACGTCATGCAGCATTTTTATGGTGAAAATAATATTAGTTGTTGTTCGAGTGGATCTGGCTGGAAAATTACAATAGTTTTTACTTACAGGGGTGGTAACGGTTGCTAGGGACATACCCGAAATAGAAAAATGCCGAGCTGACTGATATTATGGTAGTTTTGACAAACTAATATAAACTACGTCATTATCATTTTATGGTGAAACAATTGTAATATTTATTGTTAGTGTGGGTTCGACTTTAAAAATTACTATATATTTCTGGTAACGGTTGCTAGGGACATACCAGACATCGAAAAATGCACACATGGTATTATGGTAGTTTAACAAACTATTAAACTACGTCATGTAACATTTTTATATTGAAAACAATTATTATAATTGTTGTTAGTGTGAACATGGCAGTAAAGTTGCCGCATTCGTCACCTAACGGGTGTGTAATGGTTGCTATAGACATACCCACCTTTGAAAGCATACCATATGTATGAGTTTCTGGTAATTTAACTGATATAACTGTTTCATAATATGGTATGAGTTTCAGGAAATTTGCATGATATAATTGTTTCATAATATGCCATATTATGCTTATATTGACAATAATGCATAACTAAAGGTTGTTGTGTTGTGTACTGATGCATTCTCGTGTGATTCTCGTGTGGCAAATTGGTATTGAGGTTTCATTGTTGCTAGGTAACCACCTACCATTGGCAAATCTTCTTTAAACTGAGAGACTATTCAGTTAGAACCACATACCTGTGTGGAGTTTATTATTGTTTCTTCCATCAATCGATTGTTGGAATACATTTAATGAGACATGTAAAAATATTGACCCACATTTATGTCGATACCACCTGAACCCCCCCCCCCCCCATGGAATCGGACATTCGCACTACATTTGACAATGTCATCCATCCAGAACACTCTATCACAGTGTGGTAGCATCCGCATAACAGTTGCTATATGGTATGAACTAACTGTTTCCTTCATATCCATGCCATAACTACATATATGTCAATACATGGTCATGAGTCATTTACAAGTCTATAGGAGCTCGTACATGAGCGTGGCCTATATATTTCAGACTGAGATACCATGAACATCCAATGACGTGTCTTAACTACTGTGTCCATGTCATAGAAAGGGGCCTGGACCGATGATATACTATTTAGGGTTCGTTCTATTGATATGCTGTATAGACCTGGGTACATGTCATGCGTTCATAACTATAGACACCTGTGTATTTGCACTACATGTGGTGTTCATATGGGTCCATAGCGTATACGTGGCTATAACCTAGATAGTCATGTAACATGTACATTCATGGGATGGGTTCATGTCTTACATATAAATGTCTGGTAATAAGGTCATAACTAAATCAGCCTTAATACATGGGCTGCCCATAGTGGGCCGTCTCAATTTTCTACCTATATGAGCCTGGGTCCATAGCCAAGCTATGGTGGTGCACACGGCCAATCGATAGGGACCTCCATCCTATAGGGCGTTGGTCGAATGGCTGGAAACGAACGTACGTATATGGTATTCATATAGAGACGTGGATCCATGCGCATGCATTTTGGTCCATGACTTACCCATAGGCATGGGGTCCAGAGCTGTTAAGTTCCACGGATTGTCCGTGAGACTCACGGATTTCCATGGCAATTCCGCAAACACGGATAACCCCCAATTTCTCACGGATTCGTCAAAACCCCACATTGAAAATCCCAAAACGAAGTTTTTTTTATTTTTTAAATTCGTGCATTTGCGAGAATTCCCCAAATGACAGTGACTTCCTTATTTCCGGTACCGTAAATACCCACACATTAACATTCACAGAATGTATCGTCGGTAACTTTTGATTGAAGACTCAAGTTGTGGTGAACTGTGACTGATATTAATTGATTTTCACACTCTGGTGAAGCCACACGTATGGAGGGTGTTGTTTTAGTAAACAATACGTATAATCACAAGTGTGCAAAGTTCTGTATTGTTAGGCCGCATTGATGAACATTTCTTAGTAACGGATTAGTGGCATGCATTGCAAACGAAATAAAACAATACGTTTAATCACAAGTGTGCAGCTGTATTGTGAGACCTCATTGATGAACATAAGTAATGGATACTTTATGATTTAAGTTCACTGATAGTGGTATGCATTGAGAACGGAATGTGTCTTTTATTTTGCGGGTAAAACTTTTAAGACGGGTCATTTTGTACTTTCGGTTTCACGCATACATGTCCGGTTATAACCTGTGTAACTCGGATTCGTTTTGACTAACTTTAAACAAAGTTTCTGCTTCTTAAAATTTGTTAATAAATGGTGGAATGTGTGCATTTCATTTGTGGGTTAAACCGTAAGACGAGTCAATTTTGTCGTTTATTACGATGTTGTACTTTCGGTTTCGCGCATATCCGGCTGAATTCTGAGTATTTTTACGAAGTGTGATCTGCTTCTTTCTTTTTAATAAATGGTGGTATCTCCCACACAGAGCAGCTCTATTACAATTACCAACAGGACATTCATTGCCATTTTATTTAGGTCTATATATTTATAAAATAGAAACTCATAAAAACAATGCAATCTTCATCATAAATTTTTTGTTTGGAACATGAACATATTTGGGCTTACCTCCCGCAAAAATCTCACGGATTGACATTTTCAAAACTTAACAGGTCTGATGGGGTCCATGTGTCTCCTATATATGTGGATCAGTCCATTGCCTACCAGCATGTATGTGAATCTATGAAATGATTAATGAAGCCGGTGTCCATGTCCTACACATAGGCACCTGTATCACTGCATACATCATTATAGTCACCTGTGTATTAGCACTATTTAAACTTGCCTGGGGCTTTTGTGTAGATATATCACATATAAGGGCCAAGGGGTGGGTCCATATCCTACATATAGACAAACACCTGCTTATGGGGAGCGGAGGTCCATCTAAGTTTTAAGAACTTGTCCTCCAATCCCCTAGTATCTGTATATGAATATACTATTAAAATATGTTTAAACCAAACCTGCTTATGCCTGGGTACAATGCAATATGGCATACATATATCCGCCTTGGTCCATGGCCTACACGTATGGGTATGTGTCCATGGCCAACCTACAGTGCCATATGTGTATGGGCTATTTATAAGGGCC
This sequence comes from Siphonodentalium dalli, assembly GCA_032622095.1. Classification (NCBI taxonomy): domain Eukaryota; kingdom Metazoa; phylum Mollusca; class Scaphopoda; order Gadilida; family Siphonodentaliidae; genus Siphonodentalium; species Siphonodentalium dalli. Next base: position 151,836,667 of record CP136065.1, read on the forward strand.
CCCCATCCATAACGTTTGTATATGTGGCATCGGTCCAATATCTATATATAGGTTGGTCTGTCATAAAATTGTCTCATATGTTCATACCATATATAGGTTCCTGAATCCATGGTGCACTAATGTATTGTGCATCGGACTTGGACTATGGTATCTTAGTACATGGTATATACACCCATCAGTAAGCCCATCCTCGAAGATAAGCCCAGTCTGTGTTTTTTACCATAAATAAAACATGGGGTGGTCCTCGTAGATAAGCCCACCCCCATTTTTGAGCATTTGGAAGGTGAATACAATCATGTATCTATCCTGTAGAATAGGAGAAATACTCAAGCACATCTGTGCTTTTATAATTTGACCAGTTTCTTAAATAATGAAGATGTATAATAGTATACACTGTGTTAATATTGTTCTGAATTTTCACATCTTATTGTATTCTATTCTTAGTTGTTTGGTCAGTCAAAGAGGTTTCAAATCAATAAAATCAAAGGATGTGTCACTTATTATTCACACCTCTATCAGATTAAATCCAATGGGATGTGGATTTTTTATTTATTTATTTATTAGGGGTTTGGGATTTCTCCCAGGAAGATTTGAAAGGGGCGGAACCCCTCTCCTACAACCCACTTGTGAAATTTAATGAGTACATGTTATGAATTTTACAAAACATGAATTGGTGAAATGAAAATGGAAATGATCTTCTTTTTTTTTTTTGGTTTTCCTAGCTTTCTTTTTTCGTCGGTTTGATGTTGCTGTTGTTGTTGCTGTGGCTGGGTCTGAGTCGGAACTGGAGCTTTCTTCTTTTTGTTTCTGCTTTACCCGTGGTGGAGGGTCTCTGGACATGTGCATGTTGTTTCCTATGATTCCGACTTTTCCTTCTGCAGGGTCCCGCTCGTCTGGACCTCTGTATATCTGGCGATCCCTCAGCAGGAAGAATTCGCGGTTGGTAATTGGATATTCCATTCCTGCTTCGTGGTGTTCGATAATCGCTGCTTTGAGGGCTTTGCGTTCTTGTAGAATCTGATGTTGTGTTGGCGACGCCGGCTTCTCCTCATACTTCGGCGTCGGAGGGACGGAGGTGGTAGATTCCGTCCCCTGTGGAGAGTGGCTGGGTGGTGTTTCCATCTCCACGTCGAATCTGGCGGCAGGAACATCGGGGGTGGTATCCGCGTCCCTGTCTCCGCTCGCCTCTGTGCCGACAGCAGGGACCTCCGGCAGATCTACGGAGTCCCTGCTAGCTGGTCTGATGTCACCTGTCTCCATGCAGGCCGGGTCGTCTGGGCGTCTCTCAGACAACTCCGGCCTGCCGGCAGTGGCACTGGACGGCTGAACCACACGGGGAGGGGTGACCGGCAGATCAACAGTCACCCCCTTCTTTTTCTTCCATTTCTCCCGTCTGGCGGCGTCCCTTCTCCTTCGAGCTGGCGTCTTTCTCTTAGGAGGCCCCTTCTTCATGATACGGCTGGTCTCGGCGTTCCTGCTCCGGGTAGAAGACCTCTGGATGCCAGCATCCTCTGTCCGGAATTCAACACAAAGAACCAAATAGCCCCTGTTAGATTGGAGATTCCAACTAACAGTGTCCACTATTCGAGATCTTTGCATTGCAGCCAACGCGGCGTCAGGGATTAGCCCCCATTGTCCGTCGTCCTAAGCCTAATCCAAAACCGTCTCACTCGCCGGCATTAGCACGAGGGCGGTTGCTTCCAATAAAGGTCACAGACCGCACAACTCACTCGTGCCAATGCTCTGACAAAGAGGAACTAATACAGCCAAGCAATTCTGACTGCCTCGCTCCACTCCCTGCCAAAGCAATGGGATGTGGAGTAATGACTTGGTGTTTTTGTAGGATCCTTTGATAATGCAGAAGTGTGATGTGTGTTCACCAATTCCCACTGTTGTGTTTTTATAAGAATTAGCTTGATTAATATAATTGAAAAAATTGATGGTAGGTCAGTATCTGAATGCTGACTTAATTTTTGCACTGAGAGGTCCTCATGAGTAAGCCCAGTACCCACTTTTTGACCAAAAATGTGCACGAGCCCCCCGGGCTTACTGACGGGTGTATACAGTATGTGGGCACTTGGGTATTTGCACCATGTAACAGTGTCATGGTCATAGATACCATACATGTATGTTTATATGAAGCGGTCTGGTTCATGGACTATACATATCCTACGTCCATAGTCTATATGTATGGACATGGGTCCTGTGACTATATATGTGCCTGGGTTCCTAACCTAACTATTGTAGGCTGGGGCCATGGCTAACATATAGGTGGCTGACCCTAGCTATGTTCTTCATATATAGTAGAGTGGGTCCGTGACTTACATTATATAACTAGCTGTGTGGGTCTATGGCTTATATAACTATTATGGCCATGCCTCATATTAAATATAAGCAACAACTTTTCAACTCTCACTTTGAAATTCTTGATATCTAAACTTATGGAGAATAACGGATAATTGTACCAATATTCTGGTTAGGCTCACACTAACAACATTTATAATTGTTTTCACCATGAACACGTTAATACTACCATAATATCAGTCATATGTGCATTTTTGTATTTCGGGTATGACCCTGGCAACAGTTACCACTCATATAAGTAAGAATTATATGGTATTTTTTTCAGCCAGCTCAACACTAACAACAACTATTCTAATTGTTTTCAACATAAAAGTGCTATTAGGTGTAGTTTAGTTTGTTAAAGCTACATACTATCAGTCATATCTGCATTTTTAGATTGTGTGTGTGTCCCTAGCAACCGTCACCCCTTGTAAGTTAGAAATATGGTAATTTGTCAGTCAGGTCAAAACTGACAACAAATATGTTCACCATAAACATGCTACACGACGTAGTTTAGTTTGTTAGAACACATATAATATCAGTCATATGCATTAATCCGATGCCAGGTAGTTGCCAAGCAACCGTTGCTAAGAAGAGCCTGTTGCAAATGTCGCTACATACGAAAATGAGCAGTAGCGTATAAGGAACAAGTTTCATGATTTTATCGCCCTTTTCACAGTTGGTGTGTTTTCTACAACAAGCACTTGGACTAGCGGAAGAGCAAAATGTGACGAGAGCCAGTTTAGGGGGTATGGTTATGTTTTTACAAGTATTGACCACTTATCATAGGTATAGTTGCTAATTCCGCATATTATATTGCAGGAGTGATGTTTGTGCAGTTTTTAACATAAATTGCTCGCGCCTACGTAATGAATAGCCCGAGAAATTTGACATCGAATAGGACAGTTTGTCTGAAAAAATCGTAATGTTTTGGGGTCATTATGTTATTTTATATCCATATCTGCGAAATTCATTCAAATCCCCCATTGAATTTGTATCTCTGGTTCGAGAATTGTGTATTGAACAATATTGAGTACATTTGGTATATGTTTCGGCTGAAAAATTGTTATATCATCCCATTATTCCTATGATTGTGAAAAATATAAACAAAATTATTTTTTTATGGAAAAAATTGGTTAATCCGAAAGCTCAACTCCGATTTTAGGGGACTTTTCGTGACGCATCCGCGATGTTATGGCCTAAATAATATAAAAAAATCAGCTTTCCCAGATTTATTTCCTTACTTTTCTCCATTCACGCCTAATGTGCCTGGACTAAATCAATAGCAGTCAGTGATCGAAAGAAAAGGCCTCCATAAATGTGTTATTTAGAAAATAAATGCATGTAAATTGTACTATACATATGTATTTGGAATTTAAAGCAACCATCGATGTGTTATTTCAAATATAAATGCACGTAAATTGCACGTTTGTTTGAAATTTAACACATCCATAAAAGTGTTAATTAAAAAATAAATGATCTGTAAATGCACATATTTTTTAAATTGAACGTGCACATAAATCCCATGTAAACATGGAAGAATACATGTCCATAAAATGGTTAATTTTATTATGTTTTCGATGTTATGTGGGTTTTGTATAACATTCAATAAAGATTGAAAGTAAAGTTGTGTTCCTGTGTGGTATGGTAATATCCTGTGTGGAGTTAGCAAATAGAGATTAACATAAATCTCGTAATCCGTGATCCGTATATGCCGTAAATCTAGACATTTATTGGAAGATATGTGGCATTTACGTGAAATTAAATTAAAAAAATTTGTGCAGTGAAAACCAGATTTAGATTACTACTTGATATCCTTGTAAATTTGTGCATACATCTGACAGACCTGGCATTCCAGAAAATCCAGGAGTGGAAAAAGAAGCCATATTTTTGTAACATGTGGAGCCCATGCAAATCTTCGAGATTCGTTTTGGCTCAAAAACCTGGCTGCCAATTTTATTTTATATTATTCAATCACCGGACTCAATTATTTTAGAATCGCCAATTTGTATTCCCATGATGTATTGTTCTAAGTTTCAAATTTAGCTGGGACAATGGAAATTAACACATGAAACTGGCCGTTATTGTCTTGTTTTTGTCTTGTAACATACATCCTGACATGAAAGTAAAATAAAGAAGGCTAAGACATGGAAATCAGACTGCTCAGTTAAGGGGACTTTTAAGAAAATACTATCCTTTGCATTTGTCATGTATGACCATGAAGTCTATAATTGCAAGTCTCCAAATGGCAAGCAAACTATCGTCCGGGCTATAGTCTTCAAATTATTACCCACCTTAACTCGTCATTATAATATTCAATATGACCTGGCCTAAGCTTGATAATAATACTGAGCATTGATTAGTAGAGCTGAAACGGTTAGACGGTTAACCGGTTAGCATCCGGTTAGCGACGTAACCGGTTAGAAAAATATGAACCGGACGTAACCGCATCCCGTTGTCAGTTGAATGTGAACGTGAATAATCCTCAAAATATTAGGTTAAATGATGCAAAACTAATACTAAATCCCGTGTCACCGATAGTAGAGTGCAATGCAAGCATTAATTGGTACACGCGGTAGTATCAGATACTTAGTAGCAATTCTCGAACTGTCTGGAAGTGTCGGCGACCTTCAATCAATTCCGACCCTTTGAAGTTTTCTTCCGACAAAAGCATGTGTGCAGTCACTATGTATCAAGTCTGAATGCACACAAGGAAGTGACAACGTAAAAGTGGCGTTGTGTGGCAATGCGTGCTTTCGTAACTTAATAGTTAATACTGCACGAAGCAACATGGATTCAAATTGGAATCACACCACGACATACTATATATAAAACTGTTTTACAGTGGGGTTTATAAAAACTATGTAAGTCGACAAAGTTTGAAGATTGAGATCAGCAGCACAATGTCTTCACTCTTCCCGTTCTTCCTCCCTGTTGTGATTTAATATGATCAATTCAATTGAGTGACCCAACAGACATCGTAGTTGAAGCAACCCAAAACTTCTTCAATAATCTTCCCTTTTATCAAGGAAATTGATGCTGCTCCATGCTACTCTGTAACTGGTTGTGTCTGTGGGACTAATTAACACTCAATTTGGCAGTAATTGCTATATGTTAAGTGATTGCATACTAAAACCGAAACCGAAACGTAAATTATATAACCTCCCAACACCAGTGTCCGCTATCATGATACCGACGAATAGCTCGAATACTGAATAGGACTGCGAGTCTGACCTAACTGACCTTCCTTTTTGTTCTCTACATGTAGTTATTACTTTCTTGTCTTTATATATAATGCATTGGAGGATATACCAATGATGATAATGATATATTACAGATATTTAATATATAGTTTTGTTACTCGTTTTACCAATACCCATACTATTTTACTCGTTTTACAAATACCCAAACATATGCTGATCACGGCAAATAAGCGATCTCCCCTGCCATTCACAAATTTCACTTGCTCATTCCCCATCACGAGAGCCAGCAAAAGAACAGTTAATGCGTGTTTTTGAATATCGTTAAATGCCGTGAATAATAAGGTCTTTATTTCAGCTACTACTTCTCACCTAGGTTTGTCCCTGGAGCATGGCATAATGTCGACATAATTAGTGTGAGAGAAGTCCGCTAGAAATTTAGCGGTTAACCGGTTGAAATCCGGTTAACCCCGATGGTTAACCGGTTAGAAGAATGGGTCAACCGTTTCAGCTCTATTGATTAGCTGTTTGTACCAATTTCATTTCCGTCACCATGAAGTTTAAATTCAATGCAATGTTGACATGCTGAACTCAAGTCTGCAAATTTTGTGTCATTTGCAGAATGAGGTCCCCAGAGTGTGCATTTAGTGATGGTATCCCGCACAGTGGGCTAGCATCACCAAATTCACCCTCTGGGGACCTCATTCTGATTAGACATCATCGTTGGGGAAGTATCTACTAGTAGTCTCAAATTAACATTGTTTTTAGTTACTTTTTCCCTTCTGGGAAGTTTCTTTATCCCCTAATTTGCAGAAGATAAAATGCATAATCGGGGTGACTAATGGGTGAATATCACCAACTTCAACTGGGAAATTTCAATCTGATCCTAGGTCTCCTAAAGCAGAATGAAGTTCCCAGATAGTAAATTTGGTAACACTAGCCCACCATGCAGGATACTGTCACTAAATTCACCCTCTGGGAACCTCATTCTGCAAATGACAGACACACTATTTGTAGGCTTGGCTGAATTCATGGTATTTATACAAATAAAACAATTGTTTGTTTGTCTGTCACAACTGACTCAGGGAGTGTCATGGGATAGGAAGCGTCTGGTAAAGGTAAAGGTAAGGCAAGGTAAATCCTCAATTTATATGATCCTAAGCCACTCTGGTTCGTTTGACCACGACCTGCTAAGAATATTTTTGAGTTCCAAGAAAACTGATTCTCTTCTCATAATGTACTTTTTGTTTAAAATATAGCTCACTCTGGTGCGTTTGACCTCGACCTGCTGAGAATGTTTCAAGTTCCGAGAAAACTGGTTCTCTTCTCAGAATGTACTTTTGGTTTCTATATGTAGCTGATATTACTATGGGATAGGTGCCATTGGCTCCATTGGAATATCATGAGATAGGTGCCTTTGACCTCAGATGACTTAATTAAAGGTACTCAATCCGATCAGACGCTCCTAAATTACTATTTCTTTGGCTACGGGGGTAAAAAAATATTTGATTCGAGTCGAGGAACCCACCCTTCAAAGCTCAGAGTGATTAGATATCGATGTTTGAACTTTGTGGTTTCTATTGTTTGTGGACCACAAACTGATTGAAGCACGAGGGTCAAACTTGATTTTAGAGTTATCCATCTTTATCTGCAAGACCGTCCGTTTGACCCTCGTGCTTCAATCAGTTTGTGGTCCACAAACAATAGAAACCGTAAAGTTCAAACATCGATATCTATTCACTCTGAGCTATGATGGGTGGATTTCCTCGACTCGAATCAAATATTTTTTACCCCCGAAGTTAAAGAAATAATAATTTAGGAGCTTCTGATCGGATTGAGTACCTTTAAAGAGTGACTAATAAATTATTTTAATCCTAACATCCAGTGGTCTAACTCTGGACCAGCAAATCATTCACATTCGACTTGATTTTCTTAAATTGAATAGCAGTTTTTGACTAGCCATTGGGGGTCGAGGGACCAGCTAAGACACACCAGGCCGACCATGGTTGCAGCCACGTGCGAGCGAAGACACCCCAGGCCGACCATGGTTTGGCCAAGTGTGAGAAAATTTTTAAATCTAAAAATGAAAATTTCTAAATCCTTGAATCTAGACGGGCCTCATGCTTTCCAAGTGTTTGAAAATTTCAAACTAATTCCCTGATGGCAATTTCAGTTCATAATTTTAACCAATTTCCAACTTGAAAAGTAGGAAAATAAGAAAATGTTGCCAGTTGATCTAAACACAGTTACAGGACATAAAGTCCCAAATTAGTCCAACAAATTAGACTATTCGGATTAAGATATATTTTAATATTTGGACATTTACGATTATCTTAATCCTTAATGAGGAATTAGGATAACATAAATGTCCAAATATTAAAATATATCTTAATCCGAATTGTCTAATTTGTTGGACTAGTCCCAAATTTTAGGCTATAATCGAATTTCTAAATCGGTATACTAATATAAGGAACTCCTTTATATTAGTATACCGATTTAGAAATCCAACCAGGCGAAAAATTTCAACCTAAGGTTGGTGTGAAATTTTCAACTAATGTCGTGCAAGGTAGAAATTAGCCAAACGCCACTGTCGCCACGACACAAGCAGTGACGCTACTGGGGTCGTTGTCGTAATGTTTTATACATAGATGCACACCGTGCACATTTCTGTATACATAAATCAGGGTTTCCGCTATACCGGCACAGGGTCCCCTTGACGGCCCCGTTCCCCTCGCCAAGTTTTCCCCTCCTGCCATACCCTAGGACATACTGCATGTCTATAAAGGTATAAAGATGTTTAAAACTTCTGAATTTTGTTGGAATAGTACTAAGGAATTTTAAAAGGTGAATTTATTTTATATCTTGTGAGTGTACACTCTAAAACGCGTTGTTAAATTGAAACAGGAAGTGATCAGAACTGACATCGCTAGGAGCTATGCCTTTGAGGTCGGTTAGTTACGTTGCGGTTGTATGTAATCAGCCTTAACCCTTTGAACCCGAGCGGCCAGAAAACCGGCCGCTGCGTGAACCTCCAAATACCCCAGCGGCCGGTATACCGGCCGCTGGACCGGCCATATATCGACTGCCACGTGTTTGTTGTTTACATACATCGTTGCGGTCGTCTGCTTCTCCAATGATTATGTTTTTCTTTGTGTCTTGTTGCTATTGTGTTTAATCACACAACATTATGAATTATGAAGCCTAAAACATTTTCGGTAGACGAGGTGGTCCGGCAAATTTTGGAATCGGACGCGGAAGATTTCGATGATGATGACTACGCCATTTGTGAGTTAGAATGGGAGAACGAAAGCACAGTGACACTGGGAGATATCCAGACGTCAGTCGCTCCAGGAGTGGGTGGCGTTGTGTCAAGTAGAGATACGACAAGAGATCAATGTATGGGCTAGTTGAGGTGTAAAAATTGTGGAAGTGGGCGGAGCTTATGTCGGGTAGGGGCGTGGCAGGGGGCGTGGCTTCACATCTGCAATTAGTCACAGTGATCATAATGTCCATACGTTGAAAAGGGACGCAAATTCGTTAGTCATACGTACCTTTACACCGAACGAGAAGCCGTGACCAAAGAATGTACCAACTTCAATAAGTATGGACAGTACACCCCAAGGTGGAGTACTTACATTTATTCTGGGATGATGCACTCTGGCATATGATTGTCGACGAGACCAACCGAAACGCTCGTCACGTGATTTCGAAAAAATGCCTAGGAAATGTCTAAAATGGGGCATAAACGATTGAATGCTCAGGACAATGGTGTCATTGGATCATTTAGGGTTAGCAACCGTTGCTTTACCCTTAAACAAAAGTTTGGGTCACTCATCAGACCAGATATATAAACAAAATTCACAGTGGGGCATGGGCTGCATCGAAAACGCCATTTCCTAGGGCTGAAATACGTCGATAAAAGCTATAATTGCATTTTACATTCGATTTCGGGTAGCTGCATATCAACCGTTGCCAGGGAGAGATCGTGTGGCAATGTATCCCGGTCTTAAAATACTCAGTGGTCCATGGGGAACATACATGTAAAGTTTCAGATCTGTGGCACCACTTAAACAGAACCCACCCATTGCGCCTAAACAAAGTCTACAATAAATAAAAAATAACACTGGGAGCCCAGGGTCATGGTGTCGATCGTTGTGGGGAGCCAGGGTTCAAAGGGTTAATATATTCCGATTACGTTATGCATCCGAAACATCTGCTGTGTCTTCCACAGTGAGTCTTTTAACATTAACGAGCACGTTTAACTCGGGATTAAAATTACTGGTTTTCTGTACATGTACTTCGTAAATTAATATATATCTAATAAATTTACTAGTTTTAAAGTTACAGGTACATGTATAAGGTTTGATAGCTTGGCACTTGGGCAGAAATGGAACAAAACAATCTGCCGTTTCTACTCTCACACGATTCTATTGGCCGATATAACGAAAGTAGTTCAACCAGTGCTAAAAGTAAAACAGGCTACTTTTACCTGGATTTTTCCCCTTGACGGCTACCGGCCCCATTCCCCTACCCCTAGCGGAAACCCTGCATAAATGCACTTGCAGTTTCGTCATTGTGATAAAAGAATGCCTTTATCAGAACTTCGGAAGAAAAATAGGAATGAATTGAAGCATACAGCAATTATTTACGGTAACATTTCAATCTCCCGCCGACTGAGACTAGTTCGGTGGCTGGTTTAGGACATGGTAAAAAAAAAGTGTGCAAGCCCTTTCATTCGAACGTGCGAGCCCTTGCGTTCGAATGTGCGAGCCCTTGCTTTCGAACGTGCGAGCTCTTGCGTTCGAACGTGCGAGCTCTTGTGTTCGAACGTGCGAGCCCTTGAGTTCGAGCCCTTGTGTTCGAATGTGCGAGCCCTTGCGTTCGAACGTGTGAGCTCTTACGTTCGAACATGCGAACTAAAACCCAAATGGACTTATTTCGCAATACTTGCTTCGTTCGAACGCACGTGATACGTAAGAGCTCGCACGTTCGAACGTAAGAGCTCGCACGTTCGAACGCAAGGGCTCGCACGTTTGAACGCAAGAGCTCACACGTTCGAACGTAAGAGCTCACACGTTCGAACGCAAGGGCTCGCATGTTCGAATGCAAGGGCTCGCACGTTCGAACGCCAGAGCTCGCACGTTCGAACGTAAGGGCTCGCACGGTGGAACGTAAGGGCTCGCACAGTGGAACGTAAGGGCTCGCACAGTGGAACGTAAGGGCTCGCACAGTGGAACGTAAGGGCTCGCACAGTGGAACGTAAGGGCTCGCACAGTGGAACGTAAGGGCTCGCACGTTCGAACGCAAGGGCTCGCACGTTCGAACATAAGGGCTCGTACATTCGAACGTAAGACAGAGCTCGCACGTTCGAACGTACGGGCTCGCATATTCAAACATGTCCTAAAGGCTAAACCAGCCACCGTAGACTGGTGTGTATTTATGTATACATAAATTCACATGGTGTGCATTTATGTATAAAACGTTACGACAACGACCACATTAGCAGCAGTGACAAGGAAGTCGTCATTGGTCGTCCGGTTTCTGGTTTTTCATTTTCAATGATTTTGATAAAAAAAAAATCCATGAATACAGTATATATATATATATATATATATATATTGCGTGGGCAATAACATACTTATCAAATAAGCATACAGCAATTATTTACGGTAACATTTCAATCTCCCGCCGACTGAGACTAGTTCGGTGGCTGGTTTAGGACATGGTAAAAAAAAAGTGTGCGAGCCCTTACATTCGAACGTGCGAGCCCTTGCGTTCGAATGTGCGAGCCCTTGCTTTCGAACGTGCGAGCTCTTGCGTTCGAACGTGCGAGCTCTTGTGTTCGAACGTGCGAGCCCTTGAGTTCGAGCCCTTGTGTTCGAATGTGCGAGCCCTTGCGTTCGAACGTGTGAGCTCTTACGTTCGAACATGCGAACTAAAACCCAAATGGACTTATTTCGCAATACTTGCTTCGTTCGAACGCACGTGATACGTAAGAGCTCGCATGTTCGAACGCAAGAGCTCGCACGTTCGAACGCAAGGGCTCGCACGTTTGAACGCAAGAGCTCACACGTTCGAACGTAAGAGCTCACACGTTCGAACGCAAGGGCTCGCACGTTCGAACGCCAGAGCTCGCACGTTCAGTGGAGGAAAAATGTACCGGTTTCATGCAGTATCTACCGTAGACTGGTGTGTATTTATGTATACATAAATTCACATGGTGTGCATTTATGTATAAAACGTTACGACAACGACCACATTAGCAGCAGTGACAAGGAAGTCGTCATTGGTCGTCCGGTTTCTGGTTTTTCATTTTCAATGATTTTGATAAAAAAAAAATCCATGAATACAGTATATATATATATATATATATTGCGTGGGCAATAACATACTTATCAAATAAGCCATCGACGCTATCCTGAATCTCCGTGTTGGCGTCCATTTCATATATTCTCTGTATGTATTACAAAATAATTTTCAAAACCATCAACGCTAATGAAATGCGGAAGAGGAAGAACAAACATTTTGGTTTTCCCCAAGTGGTTATAAATAGAATACGTGCGAATTTGCAACTCAAGCCCAAAAAATACAATCTTGGAAATATAATCTCCGGTGGAAGTGGAAACCGGCTACCTGTATGGCCCAATGCATGGTGAATTTTCATAAATATAAAACTTGGTATTGACGTCGGACTTTGAGTCGCAAGGATGCGCTCGCCGTCGGGCCGGGGTTCGTATCCCACTCAATCCAAAAATGAAAGTGTCAATGACACTGTAGCTCAACTTAGGTCTACAGGGGAATAATTTAATGGTTGACAGTAAATGGAGGAATAGGAAAGGTGCTAATTGACATGTCTAACCAAGTACGTTAATCCAGAGTATGCGCAACTGGCGCGAGAGGGAACGGGAAGATTCGGCGGAGGGAAGATTCGGCGGAGGGAAGATTCGGCCGTGAAGATTCGGCCAGTCGTTTGATCTAACTAATTAGTGGAGGGATTACGGCTTGGGGATTACGGCTTATGTGGGACTAAGCTTGTGTGTGCACTAATTTGTTGTTGTAACAATAACAACTAATTAGAGGGATTATATAGGGTCTTGATTAACTCATTTTTAGTAATGACATATTTTATTAGACTTATTAGAATGGATGAAACATATTTACACAAGCTGATATAACATAAGGTGTAACAGATATACAAACAGAACAATTTAAAATACATTTATAACCGACATTCTTTATTTGAAACATACAAAATCAACTAATAGTCTTGTCTTGTTATCTTCTTGTCTTAGTTTAAACAGTATTTATTTTTCCCTCTATGGACATTCAGATAAATAATTACAATAGATACAAATTTAGAAGAAAAATGGGATTAGGCAACAAGCCATAGGCTTATTTGAAGCCCTCTCCCTTGACAATGGCACAGCCCTACTTGACTGCAAGTCAAGTAGGGGTAAATAATAGAGGCATAAAAAAGATCCATAGAAAGAAGAAATATGAGGTGGAGGCGAGACAAAGGGACAGAAGATAATGTCAGAATTTTAGAGAGAAGGTCAGAGAGTACAGAGTGTGAGGTGTAATTATATATCTGAACATGCATATAATTAATTTCAAATAAACCAAAAAGATATATAATAACACATTTCAAGGAAATAAAAAGTATTTATACATAATTTGTGATTGAAAAATAACCATGTGAACATCTGCAGTGGTCCATCGACCCGACGACCCACGTTGGAGAGATCAATAGCATCTCGGTTTATGATGTACCATGCGAGTTCAATATTGCAATTTTGGAACAGCTTAAGAGAAGAATCGTTGAAAGCGATTACTGGTTATTATAAATTCCTGAGCTGCCATGAAGATTTTCTTATTAGTTTCATAGGATAATTCATCAGATCCCCATAGTAGTAATTCACTAGTTATTGTTAAATCAGATAGGGTATTAAGGAGTTCTTCTCTGTGAGAGGTATATTGCGCGCATTCCAAAAAAAAATGTCTAGCAGTTTCAATGCAACCACACATGCAATAAGGCAAGTCTTTGATGTGGTTATCTTTTAGATCGCTGTTAAGATTGCTACATCTTAATCTCAGCCTGGTGTGGTAAATTTGAGCTGTCCTAGAATAGCTGGTAAAGTAGTATTTAGGCTTTAATATATCAGGTTTAAGATTGCGTTTGAAATCGCCTATTGAAGTTGCTTCTTTAACAGAGTCTGGGAGTACATTCCACGAACGGACAGACGACGGAAGAAAGGATTGCATATAGTAATCATTATTACTATCAGGGGGGCGTTTCATTGTATTTCTAGTGTTGTGGTCATGTAATGAGTTACTTTCTGGGGGTACCATATTACTAATATAAGGTGGTGCCCTACCGGTTTTCATTTTGAAGAATTGGATCAATTTATGCTGCTTGCGTCTATCGTCAAGATATTCCCACCCGGCCTCATCTATCAACTTGGCATTACTAACACTTCGGGTTGCACCGGTAACTATTCTCGCCATTTCATATTGGATGTCTTCAATATCATCTCGTAAGTAGTCCGGACAATTATCCCAAACGGGGGAGGCATATTCTAAAATTGGTCGAATGAAAGTGAAATAAATTTTTTCGAGAGACTTTCTGCTCAGCCTATATTTAAAACGTTTGATCATATTTAATTTTTTCCAGGCTTTCTCGGTTATTGAATTAATGTGTGTATTCCAAGTGCCACGATCGTCAAATGTTAAACCTAAATGTTTATGCGCTTGCACATCGGTGATTATGGAATTTCCCATAAATAAAATGGGGTGAAACGGTTGATCATTCTTGCGCGAAACTAGTAGTGTTTCAGTCTTGAGAGGATTAAATTTAACAAGCCATTTTACAGACCAACTGACTATCGTTTCAATATCTCGGTTGATTACACCAGCGGCTATATTAGGATTTTCAACTGTAAGAAAGATAGAGGTGTCATCAGCAAAAAGACGAATGTTGCACACGAGATTTTCAGTTATGTCATTTATATATATTAAGAATAACAGGGGTCCTAAAATTTACCCCTGAGGGACACCAGCAGTAGTTGCACGCCATTCAGATAGTTCATTGTCAGCTGACACCCTCTGCTTTCTAAATTCCAAGTAGGAAACGAGAAGATTATACACATTTTCCGTAATGCCAATTTTTTTTAGTTTGAGAAAAAGCCCTTTATGCCACACCTTGTCAAAGGCCTTGCTCATATCACAAAATACGCAACGAACCTCTTTGCCTTCATCTAGTGATCTACATATAGAATCATAAACTTCAGTCAACTGGTACACAGTCGAATCACCTCTTTTAAAACCAGACTGGTACATAGAAAGTAACCCGTTTTTATCAAGAAACGTCCACAAATGTTTATATATGCATTTCTCGAAAACTTTCGATAAACAGCTTAACAATGAAATTGGGCGGTAATTCGATAGAATGCTTGGATCTCCACTTTTAAAAACTGGACATACATTCGACAGCTTCCACTCAGAAGGATAATAACAGTTTTCACTAAATGCATTGCATAACAGTGTTATAGGTTCACAGAGTGATTTGGCACATTGTTTTAGGACCCTAGGATTTATCATATCTGGACCGCACGCCTTAGATGGTTTCATACCATTTAGAGCATCATAAACGTCAATTGTCGTTATTTTGAGCTCACCCAGCGTAGGGTTGCCCGTTACTAGTAGAGTTTGTATGGGAAGATCATGTACAGAATCATCTATGCTGGATATATCACAAAAGTATGAATTTAAAGCATTAACTTTATCTACAGTAGAAATAATGTGCTCGCCATTGAGTTGGAGAGGGGGTAGTGAATTGCGCTTACCATTTGAGATTAATTTCTGAAATTGTTTCCACCATGTTGAGTTGTCGGAGTCATTAATAAGTATTGCATCAAGTTTGTTATCATAATCCAATTTGGCTTTCCGGACTGCGCTAATGACTTCGTTTCGTTTCGCCCGAAATTTACTCCATGTATTAGGTGTGTTTTTGATTTTAGCACTTTTATGCAATCTATTTCGTTGTCTCATTAGTTGTCTTAAACCGCAAGTAAGCCATTCTGGAACGTCCCTTCTAATATGTACAACCTTACTTGGTATAAGTTCCTGGCAAACTTGGTGGATTTTATCAGTATAGTGAGTTACGAGAGCAGACACGGGAGTGGTGCGGACAATATCCCGGTAATCCCAAGCAGAAAACGTATGATTCATTGCCTCGAAGTTAGCTCTATCGAAATTCCATATTCGTCGAGTAATTATTGACGCACGTTCAATGTGGAAGTTTAGTGTAATTTTTATGGGACAATGGTACCGTATCATTTCTGGAAAGAAAGGGGACATAACTTCAGTTTTATCAATAATATCACCATAATTTGTTAAAAACAGATCCAGAGTGGTTTCTGAAGACTCCGTGAAATGAGTGCATTCATTAACTAACTGGATTAATCCACATCTAGTTTTTAGACCATTTATTTTTGAGGCGCAGCTCGCGGAATTGTAGTTTTCATTGAAGTCACCTCCAATAATAACCTTATGCACATCATCAATAGCATTTTTAATATTTATTTCGATGCTGTCCCATGACGAGACTGGCGAGTTTGGTGGTCTGTAAAAACATCCAATTAAAATTTTCTTACCACTAAGACACACTTCCACCCACACAGATTCAATATTTGGATCTATAAGATCAGGCCTCATTTTAAACGGTAGAGTATTTCTCAGAAATATACAGACACCACCTCCTGTTGTGTCTAATCCCCTATCGTTGCGTATAGGTTCATGATATCCATGAAGCATAATTTCAGAATTAGGAACAGACTGGTCTAGCCAGGTTTCAGTAAAAAGACAAATATCATAATCGGTCAATTCCGCATTGAGGGTGTCCATTTTATGTCGTATACTCTGAGTATTCAATTGTATTATAGAACATGTGTTATCGGTTGCAGGATATCCTGGTATAGGCCCAGGGTTAGTTTCGATATTTCCGCTTAAAATAATCAGCAATATAATAAGGTCTATCAATAATACAACAACTAGAAGGAATATGGGCATCTTTGTATGATAACAAGAAATGCCATCACATTTGTAAGTTCGCTCAATATTCATTTTCATGAGATTATCTAGTACTGATTCAGTTTCTCGCAAGTGTAAGAATAACAGTGATACAAGTATAACGATCGCCACCTCAGGAGAAATGCCTCGGAATCTTAGAATAAGATATAGCAATGTAAGCTGAGAAGATAATCTATCTAGTCTGAACTTTTTCGGTAACCGAGACGATCTGATAAAATAACAGCCGATCCTCGCCCGATAGCTAACAATGTCTATCATTTAATAATATAATTACTTACAAATGGGGAGGACCGGCTCGCGACATAAACCCAGTGAATGACATCCGGTCGCCGGACCACTTCAGATTGTTTGTTCACAAAAAGAGAAAGAGAAAAGAGCAACAAATTAAGAAATGTATAAACAGGAGACATTCCAAGTATGTATAAGCAAGCAGAGTGTGGGTCCAAGGAAAGGGAGAGAGTAATAGGAAATAAGAATAGAAACATAAACATTCTGTAATTATGCAAGTCCGCCCATATACGGGCAGTGGCTATATGATATATTAATTACTTCATGGCTGTTTAAGATGGTATATAATTAATGTTGATAGGCATGTATTATATAATTCAAATATGAAAAAAGACAGAAGAAATGTGTATATGACAATATGTTGACACCGCGGTGAGATAGGGATCCAGTTGTGCGCGAAATCATATAACTTAGTCCAGCTTAATAAGTATGGGAGATAAACTATTTCAGTTATCATTCCGTTGGAAAGTCAGAGGCACCGATTTGGAACCAGAGAACACAGTGATAATTCATGAACATGAGGACGTATATATATGGTTCTATCCATCCGAACTACAATTTTATATAAATTACATAGTTAGGGATATATCGTAAAAGGTATAATACATGGTATTGGAATTAAGTTTCATCTCAAAAAGAGAAGGAAATAAAGTTTCGGCTCAAAGAGAGGAAAGATAAACAATACATACATATATACTTACTATACACACATAACATACCAATAGTGATACATTAGTTATAATACGATTGACCTTCATGCGCATAACATGCACTCTAGCTGAACCTAGTTAAAATACTTATGAAATGACACGCGTATATCACTTGTACACTAGCTGAATCTCATTAAGGAGGTCTAAGAATATCTATGATACATGTTAGTATACGAGGTGTCGACACAGCAACAAAATAATTATACAAAAAAAAATAAAAAATAATAATAATATTCTAATACAGTATATAATGAAAGTCCGGTTATAGGCTTCATGCGCATAACATGAGCTACATCCGAGCCTCATTAAAATACTTGTGAATGTCACCAAGGTTGTTATGCCTTTCAGCGTCAACATTATACATAGTATGATTACTCAATGTAATAGGCATCGGCTAGATATCATACATGTAACATTGTACTTTAGCTGAACCTCATTAGAAGGCTCGAGTATATCCTCAAAGTTATAATGCATGTAAGTTTGCAAAATTTCGACTCAAGACAGGGGAATATCATTAGTCATTGTGATAAACAATGCCTAATCACCACACGCGTAACATATACATTAGCTGAACCAACTATATATATCTAAGTATACAGAGTTACAGCTGGATGAAAAGAAAACAACACATAGCAATACTAATTAATATGTACCTGTACGTATAATCAGCGGCTAATCTTTATACTTATTACATGCACTTAATTAGATCATCACTAGAAAGGTTTGGTGATGTCGCCAGTTTTAAGTATCAATGATTTCGATTAATATTAGGAATAAACGCTTATATAATTAATATGTATAAGGACAAATATACGTTCTCATTGCGTGTATACTTTGTGTGAACCTCATTGAACGTTCCTGAAAATGTCGCCAATACCATAACGCATGTAAGTACATACGTTGTTAACAGGAACGAGAAAGCACACCCGATCACACGTAACTATATTTTGGCAAAACCTCACTAACAGCTGTCGAAAGAATTCGGTAAAGTCGCCAAGAGAGCGTACGATTTTTAGGCTCAAGAAAAGAAGAACAGTATACAATAGAGTTGTACAGTATGAAAACAATCTACCAGTATGGATAACAAGGGATGCACCACATATACTCACCACATGCACGTCAGCCAACAGAACAAAATTTTTATTGTAGTCTGCTCCAAACAATTGTGGTCGACAGTCGAAACATTCCGCGCTTGTTTTGCACAGCTTAATCGCTGTGGATGGCGGTCACTTGAGAGTGGGTCAGGGTGTGTGATTTTATCAGTGTCAATTGGCCCGCATTACAATCACGAGCGAGTAGTATTGCACCAAATTTAGGTCACGATTTGTGCGGTGTTTCACAATAGGCCAGTGAGGATCAACACATATGGTATTGCACCAAATTTAGGTCACGATTTATGCGGCGTTTCACAATAGGACAGTGAGGGTCAACATGTGCACATATGGACATTTAGGAGGAAGGACGCAGTAATCGATGACGTATCGTGTTACGTGAATATAGGACAATAGATACATGTATTCATTGATTATTTCGTAAGTATATTATATTCATGCGAAAATGTAGTTACTTGGATATTTGATATATTTTTTCATACAGCCATTTGGCCACTATATGTATACATAAAGGGGCTTTAGTCATCACCGGATGAGCCAGAGCACCTAATTGTTTGAGAAATATAACATTATGTATCTCTATTTTGACCAAAATTATTACTATTGCCTAGTTAAATATGGGTTTGTATAGGTCATAATTGTGTCATTTAGTTTGTGAGACTGGCAGGTATACGTTGATGCACCCCTTGCATAAGATTTATAACAATGTAGTTCAACATTGTAACATCAGTTGAGAGTCCATTGTGGATTCTACATAAAGAATCAGGAATGGAACTCAGTTGGTCAACTTATAGACACAATAAGAAGTGATCAGTAAACTATGTACAGCTTTCACAATTTGGGAGCGCCCAGCGCGTCAAAATTAACCCAGACAGTAGTTCACCGTTAGTTCACCGATGAACTCTTAGATCTATAAGCGATCTTCGAAGGCGTCCATTAGTTGATGAGTATTCACTTTTTCAGCTCTACTATCATCAGTCACACGCACGAATACGTTACCATCAAATGTCCAACATTGGGCAACCTTCTTGTCTCTCTTCAAACTTCGAGCCCGTTTGAATATGGCTGCTCGGGTATGGGTGAGATCTTCATTTAGGTAGAGTTTCCCTTTATCAGAATAATCATTCATGTCGGTTGTTCCGAGACTTCGTCTATTACCGAAGAGCGACTTCCTAACTCTATATGAAGGTAGGCGGAATATGATCTGCCTGGGATTTCCTACATTAGTCGCGCTGAACATTACGGTTATCCGTCTTAGGACCCAGGCGGTGACTACGATGCACATCCTTCGGTTTCAGTTTCACACCAATTTTATCAGCTACCCCAATAACTATGTCATCAGTTTTTTCACCTGACTTTTCAGTTACACCAGATAAGCGAAGGTTGGTTCTGCGACCGTATTGCTGCAAGTCATCCAGTTCGGCCCGGAGTTCACGACCTAATTCAGCTCGCGCTTCCGATTCAATTTTCAGTTTATATTCTAATTTCTCGATTTTATCATCCCGCTTCTTGTGTTCGGTTTTAAGGGTGTCCATGGTTACAATATCCTTTGGTACAATTTTTGTGACTTCGTTGCACGCGGCTTCAGTTATCATGCCATGAAATATACCTCGCATAGCTTTTGCCAACGACTCTATGACTTTAGGACTGGATAAGGCATTTACCAACCCACTTTCAAAATAGACACTTGATTCGAGAAAATTTTGCTCAATGTCACTGTCGGAATCATGTTCGGAGTGAATGGGGGTACTGATGAGACGAGATTGATACAGTGGTCTGTTTTTCTTGGAATTGGTTTCAATGGAGGATGATAATGGCGATGTTCGGTCCCTCTTCGCACCTGTTATCGGTTTATCGGTTTCGCCATCCATAACGTTATGTAACTGATCATGTTCATACCCTCCAGACGGTGCAACATGGTGACTCACAGTGCCAGATGAATTTGATTGTTGAATGTCACCTTTTTCAGTTGGAAACTCGTGTTTTTCCATAGTTTTATATTGTATCAACGATTATACACAGAAAAGAGACAATGAGTAGCAGCTATATATCGGCGATAACACAATTTAGGTTAATCCGCAGAATCGACGGTCGGTGAGTGCTTATCAGAAAATCACGAATAGACATCCAAAGTCCACATTCACTGCAAATTGACGCCAGGATAATGTGAAAACATTAAGTGTTACTGAGATATTGTAGTCAAATTAGAAAGATCTCACCCGGTTTATCAGCAATCAGTAGAAGTTCAAAGTCAAACAAACATGGCGACCGGCTCCTTTCAGTAAATCAGCCACGTCAACACACAATGTTCATTTCAATCACGTTATTTCTTGTACAAAATGAAGAATTCTTCATAGATCTAACTTAACAGCATCACAACAAGCATTTTAGATCAAAATTCAGCAGCCATTCAGCTTAAGTAGAACATATATTAAACAAATAGCCCATAAATGAGCGGACTGAGAAAATTATCCACCCGCCATTCACAGCCTCGATCTTGTCTTGTTGTCGTCTTGTCTTCTTATTTCTTTGCCTTGCCGATTCTGTAGATCTTGGTCACTTCTTGTAGGAATTCCGATGTTCTGATGTCCTCTTCTCTGTATTTTGCCCATAGGTCGCTGATCTTCGTATCTATTTCTGTGTATTTCTTCCTCACGTCTGTCTCGAGATCCCTGGCTGCAACGGCAATTTCTACATGGGCTGAAGAATCGGTACAATTTTTAAATTGAACGGAATCGCGATAAAGAAACGAGCTGTATGATGAGCAATTGAAACTTATTTCAATCAAACCCTCCTTGGCCTGGAAATTATACTGTCGCTGAGAAATGCCGATATTGCATGTTCTGTGTTGCCATTTGCCGCATGTGTCGCAGTCAACTGCTTGCTGACGAGGACGTACATTCCTATTACACTTAATACACGGGTAGTCTATGAGCTGATTTTGACGGAGGTTGTACGAAGGCACGATGAAGATGTGATATGGTGAAGTCAATTTCATTCAACTATATAGTCTAAAAGTCGTTAGATCTGATGCGGTAAAACAAACAACTGATCAGCTCTAACTGAAATGCACTCAGCAAACTTATCTAAACAAACATCGAATAGTTCTCACTGAGATCATATCAGCATCAGAAAGACGACTCTGTATATTCTACCGACTGTTATACAAACACTTGGTGCCAACGTGAACAGAGTGTGAACAACTGTCAAAAAAATTATTCGTTTTCTCATTGAATCTTCATTAATCATAATTCCTTATAGTATTCGAACGTGATATTTGGATTTACCACGTAATTTGTAAGTAATAGGCCTAACTTCAATATATTCACAATAAACTTACCTTATCATAAACCTAAAATAATCTCATAAAATATGTCATACAAACTAATGACAAAACATCATAAAAGTATTAACAAAAGTAATAATAAAAGTAATTTATTCTTGTAAAATATTCACTCATAAAACATACAAATAATCTCAAACAAAACATCATAAAAGTTATAGCTTCATTTAATTTAATTTATTCATCCAATATATTATTAAAAAATAGATCTAATTCATAGAACTTAAAACATAAAATCTCCCGTCCCAATATATTGGTATAAACCTAGGAAGATTCGGCCGATAAAACCCGCCGAATCTTCCCTGCCGAATCTTCCCTGCCGAATCTTCCCTCCGCCGAATCTTCACGGACCCGCGCGAGATCTCGCAAAAGATCGCGAACTCTTGATTGCGCGAGAATGCGGTTTCCAATGGATAAAGGTACATGGTCTAACATGTGCCAAAGGATTTAGTCATGCAAAGAGTAAAATCCAAGATGGCTGCTGGTGGCCATGTTTTTTGGCCAATTGACCCCAAAAGGACTCGTTCCGATCTACATGTCATTGTTAACATCCATGACAAATTTCATGAAGTTCCGACCAAAGCTACGACCTGTAGCCTGTGCCAAAGGATTTAGTCATGCAAAGAGTTAAATCCAAGATGGCTGCTGGCGGACATGTATTTTGGCCGAACGACCCCAAACTCACTCGTTCCCATCTACATGTCAATATTAACATCTATGACATATTTCATGATGATCAGACGAAAAGTACGACCTGTAGCCTGCGCCAATGGATTGAATTTTGAAATCCAAGATGACTGCCAGCGGCCATGTTTTTTGGCCGAACGACCCCAAAATGACTCGTTCCCATCTACATGTCATTCTTAACATCCATGACAAATTTCACGAAGTTCTGACCAAAGCTACAACCTGTAGCCCGCGCCAAAGGATTTAGTCATGCAAAGAGTAAAATCCAAGATGGCTGCTGGCGGCCATGTTTTTTGGCCGAACGACCCCAAAATCACTCGTTCCCATCTACATGTCAATACTAACATCCATGACAAATTTCATGATAATCAGACGAACAGTACGACCTGTAGCCCGCGCCAATGAATTGAATTTTGAAATCCAAGATGGCTGCCAGCAGCCATGTTTTTTTGCCGAATGACCCCACAATGACTCGTTCCCATTTACATGTCAATGACAACATTCAGACAAACTTCATAAACATCGGACCAAAGGTACGACCTGCAGCCCGCGCCAAAGGATTTAGTCATGTAAAGAGTAAAATCCAAGATGGCTGCTGGCGGCCATGTTTTTTGGCCGAACGACCCCAAAATGACTCGTTCCCATCTACATGTCATTGTTAACATCCATGACAAATTTCATGAAGTTCCGACCAAAGCTACAACCTGTAGCCCGCGCCAAAGGATTTAGTCATGCAAAGAGTAAAATCCAAGATGGCTGCTGGCGGCCATGTTTTTTGGCCGAACGACCCCAAAATCAATCGTTCCCATCTACATGTCAATACTAACATCCGTGACAAATTTCATGATAATCAAACGAACAGTACGACCTGTAGCCCGCGCCAATGGATTGAATTTTTAAATCCAAGATGGCTGCCAGCAGCCATGTTTTTTTGCCGAATGACCCCAATTGACTCGTTCCCATTTACATGTCAATGGCAACATTCATGACAAACTACATTCACATCGGACCAAAGGTACGACCTGTAGCCCGCGCCAAAGGATTTAGTCACGCAAAGAGTAAAATCCAAGATCGCTGCTGGCGGCCATGTTTTTCGGCCGAACGACACCAAAATGACTCGTTCCCATCTACATGTCATTGTTAACGTCCATGACAAATTTCATGAAGTTCCGACCAAAGCTACAACCTGTAGCCCGCGCCAAAGGATTTAGTCATGCAAAGAGTAAAATCCAAGATGGCTGCTGGCGGCCATGTTTTTTGGCCGAACGACCCCAAAATCACTCGTTCCCATCTACATGTCAATACTAACATCCTTGACAAATTTCGTGATGATCAGACAAACAGTACGACCTGTAGCCCGCGCCAATGGATTGAATTTTGAAATCCAAGATGGCTGCCAGCGTTCCCATCTACATGTCAATGTCAACATTCATGACAAATCTCATAAAGATCAGATCAAAGGTATGACCTGTAGCCCGCGCCAAAGGAAATTGTTGACGGACACACACATACACGCACACACGGACGACGGACGCCAAACCATGGCAATAGCTCAAACTTACAAAGTAAGTTGAGCTAAAAATTGCACTGTCTCAAAAATCAAATTTGCTTCTAAAACTTATCAATTTGGAGAAAAAAATCTGATTAAGCCTATGGTTGGTTTATTGGAAATTCCGCCGTTTATTTAACAGCGCACCCCCATATATATGGGGTAAAATACATGTAAAAGACTGTCTAATAAAAACAAAGCAATGACAGTTCACATGTAGTTCCTAACAGGTTTTTTTGGAACACAGCTGGTACAACAGCGCAGAAGGTGAGGCCGAAAGTTCCGAAACAATTTGAGTTGAGTCCAGGATGTTATTGGAGAGCCTGGAACTGCCCTGAATGTCAAGTCCATCCACCGATCCCTCCAGAGAACATATCACATCGCCCGAACTCTGTACACCAGTGCAAGCTCTTTCATGATGAAGTCAATGTATAGACGCATATTCAGATCAATCATGTGAACCGCGAAACTCTGTATACCCAGTTCGAAATGAACTCATGACTCGAATAACGCATATTCAGATCAACGATCCGCGAAACTCTGTTATACAGAAAAGTACATATAATATAAATAGGCCTATAAATATCACAACAACAAAATACTAGGGTCTCTGTATAAACGCATTTCAGACCGGAGCGCTGCGAAACTCTGTATCCGAAGCAAAGTATCACGCATATTCAGATCGGCAACATGACTGCGAAACTCTGTATATATAAAATCCATTCTGATAGAGTTGGTGCATCGCATGTCAATGACAAAAGGTCAAAGTTCACGGAAGAAACAGCAGACCAACGATGACACTGCAACGCATAGTTCACACTCCTCAACTGCACCAGCAGGATAATATAATGATTGTTCAGTAAAACATAGTTTAAAACAGTTAAAACGCAAAGTTGGAGTAAAACAGTCCGAAGGAAAGGCTGGGTAACAAATGGCGGTCTCCCCTATCTTCGTGGCAATGTGCTGTCGGAGAGAATCGTCGAGACACAAAACACGAGTCGGATCGACAGAGTTCAGGATCGAACACGCTGGAAACACTTAGGTCCATGCTTGTCATCATCACAAATGAAATTTACAACATTAAAATACATTCCGCCACGAAACATAAAAGAAAATCCGAGCAGGCCAGCTCCCGCGTGCCTCCTTCCTCGAACGCCATCTTGTTTTCTGCTTGCACGGTTTTATTTTACTGCGAATGGACCACATACATGGGTCGTGGCATAATAACACCAATCACCTAGGTTCCGTGGGATCTCGACCTATCCTGTATAACCAATGTACCCGGTATGCTATTTACCCTCAGAATATGAGAGGTATGTTTTAATTTATGTAAAAAAAACAAAATGTTAAAGGTAAGCTTACTCAATCCGATTAAGCAATTAATTACTATTTCTTTTCCTTCGGGGGTAAAACATATTTGATTCGAGTCGAGGAACCCACCCTTCAAATCTCAGATTGATCAGATATCGATTTTTGAAATGTGTTAATTTTTGGAGATGGGGACCACTTCCACGTCTCAAACGGACAAACTACGGACAAATTGCGGGTGTAAGATGGATAACTCTAAAATCAAGTGGTTATTATTGTTAATAACACCCCACTACGGTACGGCTTTTCTATGGAGCCGGCATAAACGGTGAAGTATTTTCTGCACTGAGAGAGTTAATGTATAATAGTGCCATGGAATGTAACTCTAGGTTTGAGTATACATGTATATAGGATCACGCTGGTCATCCGTGTAACGAGGACCCGGATAAGTAACGACGGACGCGACTTCCGTGTGAAGAAATTGTCTCGGGCTGCATGGTCAAGAAAAACGTTGAGTAAAGGCCTTTAAAATTAATCTACCTATGTTTTAGTGTGCGTAGTGTTTTGGGACAATATTATTCTAAATCGGTGGGTGCTAAATTAATGTCAACGTGTCCACAATTAATGTATAAAGAGGAAAGTTGTTGCAAAACCCTGAAATTGCACCCAAATTGACCAAAAAAATAATGTTATCATGTGCAAATCTGAACAATTCATGGCGTTGAGGTAACGCCGGGATCCCTGTCATTGAAATATAAGCAACACAACCACCGCCAAGCAACCAGTTTCCAGCAATTCGAATAGATATATAGCATTATCAACGAGTAACGAGGACCCGTTATCATGTAACGTTGGACGCGCTTCAGAAATCACATTGATTAACCCGGACGCGAATATTCCGACAAACAATTTATTTAGAAACATGAATGTTTTAAATGTATAAGGAATCACATGTAAATGTGTTTTACCATTATTACAGGAAATTTTAAACAGACGAAACGTTGTCAGGAGACTTGGGTGCTTCCTCTCGCCATTACTCTGTTTCTCTTTGCACAACTAAGAGTGTATATGAATGTTTGCTATCGATAGGCACGTGGTTCGGTGGATTTAGGACCGTCGCCGCCGGCGAGATAATATCACTCAAGCTAATATGCGACCCTGATACAAATTACACGTGTGTGGTGATCACTAACCCATGCCAGTAGGCATGTTGTAATACTGAAACAGTAAATTTGTTGTTGAACATTTCAGGCCTTATAAAATGTGTGCCGACATGAACTAATGCAAGTAATTTACAGGATACCGACATATTTTTTCGCTACCAAACACAGGGTCATGTATAAAAAAAATTGGATTGACTATCAATATATGAAGTATAAAGAATTCCCTCCACCGAACATAGACCCAACTGTTCAATCGGGTTATGCCATGACACACCCGGATATCAATATACTTCATCCGGAGGAGGACCTGATAAATAAACGCTACATGATGAATACAATACAGGGGGGGGGGGGGGTTGGCGTCACATTGGTAAATACCATTTGGCACCGTTTGGCACCGATGCTGCAAGTACTCAAAGACCGTCCAAGAATGTTCTAAACGGTTCCAACAAAGATCCAAACGGTTCCAAGTTTGGTTGGCACCACTTACTGAGAGAATTCATGTTCTTGGGAGGGTTTAGAATGTCACCGACCTTGAAGCGCTCAAAGACAGACCGAGAAATTACCAAACCAGAGGTTATGGTCCCATAATGATAAATGTCATTTGGCACCGTTTGGCACCGATACTGACACTACTCAAAGACAGACTGAGAAAGTTCCAAACCAGGTGGTATGGCCCCATAATGGTAAATGCCATTAGGCACCGTTTGGCACCGATCCTGGAAGGGAGACAATGCGCCCACAATGCATGTTATTTTAAAGGGAGGTGATGCAATCTCGGTGTGTGAATATTAAAGGGACACAATGCACTCTAAAGGGACACACGGCACTCGCAGTGGGTGTAAGTTAAAAGGACACATAAATGGAAAAGCCCAACATCAAAAGATTACGTGTGGTCTGAAATTCGGGTTCACCACAAACGCTAAAAAACGGCGTCTATAACCGGTAACTAGGGGATTAGGAACATTTCGGAAACGAAAATACGCTGAATGATAACATCTCAGCCGGCTGAGCCGCCATATTTCGTGTCAGCCACGAACGTCGTGACTGAGCCGGCTTAGCTAGCCAACCAGCCATCAAAACTATTTGTCGTGGCTTCGGGTCTAGTTGCCAATGTACTTATATATATGCGCGCTGAAATTGATTAAAAAGTATCATATATGCATAGAATAATTGAAATGGTAAATTCGTTTTTATTGAACATTTTTATTGTTTACTTGTGGTCTATTCAGTAAAATTCACATTTGTTTTAAGTTGAATAGATTTAGTTTTAGTATTTATACATGTAGTCATGTACATCATTATCAGTCGCGTAATTACATTTTTATGCGGATAACAGAATAAAGGGAAGGATCAAAATTATTCATACGTCTGGTTTAAAAGATTATGTTGTGTCTGGGAATATACCCGTGTTTTTTCCCCGCCAATTAACGATATCCCACGAACGTTCAAACGCGCCCAAAATTTATACAGGATGCATGTCGTGGAAATTCCGCTTTTCCGCCGAAAAAATGGGAAAATACTGGTCATGCACTGTTTCATTACGCCACACCGTGGTGTTGCTTGGTACGCAGATTTTCATATTCTGTGGTCGATCGATAATCCACTGGGCGACTGTATTATTATGGTTATTTCGTACTGAGTATAAATTGTACCGATAGAGTCACGATACCACAACAAAGATTAGCACATGTGTTTACGTCACCGGTGTACTTGTGGGGGGCATGTTTCTATTATGAAGGTTCGCTATCCCGAAGGTCCGCTATTCTGAAGGTTCTCTATTCCGAAGGTTTTTGTTATTTTCAGGTTAATTCTATATTCTAAAGTATTGAGACTAATTTGAGAGGGTTCATATTATCACAAAGATTCTTTTTACGGAGTGTGCGCTCACATCCGAACTGATCCTGCCCGCATACCGATACAGATACAGGAGGAAATAACTTAACTTAGAACATTAAATGTGATTTTGTTTTGTTTTCGCGGGTTTTCTTGAGATTTAATGTCATTACGTGGGCCTATACTTTTGAATTCTTGGCATATAATATGAATGTTGTGGTATATTGTGGACCCGCCCGCATTGGGACATGACACAGGTACAGTTGACTTAAGTGATGTTCTGTGTGGGCTCCAATTTGGAGTTCAATATTTTAAGGGCCAAATTTAGGATTCTATGGGCCCATACCTTTGAACTCTGGGCATATAATATGAATATTGGGGGCATGTCTCTATTCCGAAGGTTCACTATCCAGAATGTCCACTATTCCGAAATTTCTCTGAATGTTCGCTATTCCGAAGGTTCACCAATCAGAAGGTTCGTTATTCCGAAGGTTCTGTATTCCGAAGGTTTTTTGTTATTTTACGGTTAATTCTATATTCTAAAGTATTGGGAGGGTTCATTATCACGAAGATTCTTTTTATGAAGGAAATAACTTAAAACATTAAATGTGATTTTGTTTTGTTTTCGCGGGTTTACTTGAGTTTAATGTCATTACGTATGACTTTATTTCTCATTAAATATTCACGCCAAGCAGCCCACACAATTGCTATGTTTCCATGCGATTTAATGTCATTACGTGTGACCTAATATCTCAATAATCTGAGGCAAGAGTACGCCTGCTAAAGGCGAATTATAGCAGTGGGGCTATAACGCTCAATGAATACTGGGAACTATAACAAACTGCGCAGCAGAATATCACTGATTAAACGAGTATGAGATGAGCCTAACTGCAATTGTGACTTTGTTTAAAGGCCCACTTAATTTTCGAGTCATTAATTTTTGTTATAGTATATACGGTTTTAATAACAATTTATGCCATAAAATTTGAATAAATTACTATAATTCATCACCATTTGAAACGCAGAATCCTTCTATCTCCTAGTTTGAAACACCTTTAACATACCGCGACAAGTCGTGCGTCGTATATCTAGCAATTAGCAACTAAAATGTCCTCTTCGGCTTTCCATAGATTTCAACGTAATTTGATACTTATGGGTATTTGTGTCCGGGAAGTGTTTTGGACGGGTCAAATCGTGAGCCCGACCTGACCTTGACCTTTAAAACTGTCAATGCAAGGTCAATTTGGGTAAAACGGACAAATTTCGGCGAAATTTGATACTTAGGGATACTTTTATCCGGGGAGTGTTTTGAACGGGTCAAATCGTGACATCGGCGTGACCTTGACCTTCAATGTGGTCAATCAAAGGTCAAATCGGGTAAAACGGATGAATTTCGACGAAATTTGATACATATGGGTACTTTTGTCGGGGGAGTGTTTTGGACGGGTCAAATCATGACTCCGACATTACCTTGACCTTCAAAATTGTTAATTAAAGGTCAAGTGGGGTAAAACGGACGGATTTCGACGAAATTTTATACCTAGTGGTACTTTTCTCCGGGTGGGGGTGTTTTGGACGGGTCAAATCATGACCCTGATCTGACCTTGACTTTCGAAATAGTCAATTGAAGGTCAAATCGCGCCTTTCGCCGGAAATCAGATGGGAAACATCCCGGACGAAGTCGGGCCCATCAGCTTGTGTAATAAAGAAGACAGTTTGAAGAAAGTAATGTATAACACGAGAAATGGGAAAACTTGAAATATAGAAGTATGCAA
Organism: Siphonodentalium dalli; assembly: GCA_032622095.1. Lineage (NCBI taxonomy): Eukaryota > Metazoa > Mollusca > Scaphopoda > Gadilida > Siphonodentaliidae > Siphonodentalium > Siphonodentalium dalli. The sequence goes on from CP136065.1 coordinate 151,867,069, forward strand.
ATTTTCCACATAAAATTTGAAAGCTAGTTTATAGAATAATTGTATTATAATTTATATTTATGGCTAATAATCTTGGTGGCGTTACCATTTCTGACTATGGTTTTCTTGTTATTACTATGCACAGAGCCGTAATTTCGCTAAAATCCGGATTGAGAATCCAAAGCCGATTACGGGGGGCGGAGCTAATTTCGGATTCTAGGTCAGATTTTGAAATCCACGTGGTCTCCGAAAATCTCTCCCAGCGTCAAACATGGCTCATGTATTTGACAAAAGTATCATTTGTATCTTATATTTATAAAGTGCATGTTTGTTGTGAAATCATGCTTTTCGTCTATGTGTATATACACGGCACATAATTTGCTGCCAATCCGACTTAATCGCATCTTTTTTTTTCAAGTTAAAGTGTGTTTATTAATGTTGGCAAGCATATATAAACATGACAGCTCTAGGCCTCCTGAATCAAATTCCGAAGATGTTGTGAAGAACACACAAAACTTGTCAGTTGAACAGGGACGTGACGACAGGTGTTGCTTGGGTGTCTCGACCCCCACCCCGATTTTTGGTACAATTTGCTAAGCTGTGCAGTCATTCATACGTGAGGAAAATCAGGATTATTTTGACTAACTGTTTCAAATAATGATACGTACAAGCCAACAAACGCAACAAACAAACAAACCCGATTTTAAATAAATACATATACAAACTTAATTATGACTAACTCGGGAGATCGAGGGGGTGTCCAGTGATCTGTATATATGTTCAACTTGTTTTGGTAGTCATGTTGCTTTGCCATTACTAATTATTTATTTTTTCAGTGTAATAACATTTGGGAGAGGGGGTACCCTTAAGTGAGTCAGTACTTGTCCCCCAATTCCTTTGTATGTATAAACAAATGTATGTGTTATATATCATGTGTTATCTAAATTTGACATATATTTGAAATAAATATATCTAAACTAAACTTTGGTACATTCCAGCAGTCGGAAATTTCATGCATGACACAACATTAGTTGGACATTAATTTGACACCATATATAGGTTGGCATTGTTTGATTTTTTTCAACCAGTAAAAGTTGGTAATTTTCCAATCTTAGTGTTTGTCAGATTGGATATTTCCAAGGGGAGCAAATTGAATTCTGCGAACCTGTGAGATTGATGTTTGGTTCAAGGGGGGGGGGGGGTGCAGTTGGCCGTAAATTTGAGGAAACTTCTAGCCACGTCCCTAGAACATGTGTCTGTTGTCTATACAGAGACTATTGTGCAAAACGACTGCATTTAACGAAACAAAACATGTTAAACATGAAATTGCTATAACATTAAGACTAGATGATAGTACATACGTGTATCTGATAATCCATCGATACCATATAATCCTACTATTTCTTTAATAAGAAGAAACATTATAATAACGAACACAGCAGAAGACATATCCATGCAGGTGCATATGAACTCGGTCAATGGTGACGTATCCGCCGAATTCGAAATCGACATGCGTTCGGGCGGTATTTTAAGGATGGAATTATGAAATGGACATATGAAAGTGACAATCAACAATGAATTGAAATTTCTTCGCCATCAACCGAAGTGCTCCCCCAGCGTTACTATCAATAGCGTTATTATTTGGCTAATTTCAGTAATATTCTCCCAGTTTACATTCAATAAAACAAATTTGTCTCCGCATTTAAAATTCTTTGATATAGATCGTTTATATTCTGCAATAATTTGTACACAAGAGACGGATTCTTATGTTTTATTGTGTTTTTAAACTCTGAGGTGGCGAAATCTCGGTTTGTTTACATTACGAACATTTGAGTCCGTAATCGGAATCCGAATCCCTATCGGATTCCCACGAAATTAGGATTACGGTCTGTTCGTTTACTGGTTCTGGAAATTTGTGGTCTGTTCTTTTGCCGAACCAAGTCGTACGGGGACAAATCTGTAATCTGAATCCAGAATCCAAATCGGATTTTAGCGAAATAACGCCTCTGGTAATGTCTTAGAGCATTTCAGAAAAATAACAGTAGCGGAGAGCTCAGTTGTTTTGAGGGCCGACCTCTTGAGTCAGAATCTCAAACAAAATTTGTAGAAAAAAACACGTACTGGGCGAATTTCGTACGGTACCTCCGCTCTCATTTTTCAAGATTCAATAGTTGATTCTGCACATGATTGAATGTAATCGCAGATATATCTAGTATCACTAGGATTTGTTGGGTTAAGAATTTGTTCTATAATCTTAAAAGATTCAGACGAATCTTGTGCAATAGGGGCAGGATTAATGTTTAGTTTGTTCAATGCAGTGCAGCTGTGCAGTGCAGAAAAAAGTTTTATTTATCTTCTAATATATCATATGCCAGGCATTTTCTGTCTTTTCTATCAGGTTTAGGTCAATTGTATCGGTCTCGTTCTATTGCCAATGTGTTTGTGTGTAGTCTGAATGATGTTAATAACATTGTTTGTGCTTTGGAAATGCCAATTTTTAAGTAGTTCTGGCAATCAAAATTAGAAAATATTTTTCCAAATAATTGAAGCTTATTGTCAGAGTCTTTGCTGACGATATTCTTTAATTTTTTTGAGTGGATTTCAAATAATTGTCATAAATTTTTTCCAAGCTATTGCTATTCAATGTATTGGTGTTATCCATTTCAAATATTTTAATAATGTTGTTAACTGTTAACAGCTGTGAACCATGATTTGTGGCCTCCAAAGAAAAGTTCTTGGTCTCATGACCAGAGACGAAAACAATCTTGGACAAATTGGGCAACACTGGGTGGTACACATTGGGCAACATTGGGTGGTGGGTCATGTGCCCTTATATACCTCGATTTGAGGTAAAAAGTCTTGTCGCAAGATCGGTTTTAGTTTTTAATATTATCGTCCATCTTTTGAAAAGGAACCCATAGCCACCGTGCATGTTGTCGGTGGTATATCCATTAGACATGTTATGACATGGCTTAGGCATATATGCCAACAGGGGCTCATATTGTTTGTTTGCAATGTTAATTTTTTCACACACAGATATGCTTGTCACAAATATATTTGACAGATATTTACCAAAATATATGCACATCATACTATTACTAGATATTTAAATAAAACCATGCATTCATTGGTCATGGGTCATATATCCTGAACCTTCCAAGATTTTCTCATATTGGATATGGGACATTGGGGGGGGGGTCGGACTATGTCTATTATTAGGGTAATCTAAATTTTGGTGTGCATCTGTCCACCCTTTCAACTGAATGTCATCGCAACACCCTTCACTGTTTCTACTGGCAACATATGTGGTCAGCATGGGCTTTCCAAGCTAAACCACTTCTTGGACACAGTGGGGTGGTGGGATGTCATTCGGTGCCAAGTGGTATGAATGACAGACATGTTTAACACATCCCAGGATTTATTACCCTTGGTGCTATATATATACGTTATAAGCACGGCGTCCGATTTATAAGCGAAATAAAGATCACAAGCGCCCGGAGGGCGCGCGTGGTGTTTATTTCACTTATAAATCGGACGCCGTGCTTTTAACATATTTATGACACCCAATCAGCCCGAGAAACTTACAATCAGTGATGAGTTTCTGTTACCAATTAAATGTGTGGTCAGTCTTACAAGCATGGTCCTGTGAATACCAATCAATACCCCATGGTCGGTATTTAACCCATATTGTTCAACGAATTGCATTTATGCCGAATCAAGACATTTCAATTTACCTTTGTGTTAATCGCGGATTAACTATAGAGAGCAAACTACACTTCTACTCTATTGAGCATTATTCCTACGTATCGGATTTATTTATTCCATACATTCCAAGCCGGATTTATAATATCACAAACAGCACTTTCGACAAATCTAAGTTATTCAATGGGGTCAGGTTACTGGCCATTTGTTACTGTAAATATCGGTTAGTTGTTGTCTGCGCTGCAAAACGGTATGTCGTTGATTACACTTGTTCATTGTGTTGGCGAGGGCCAATGAAACAAAATTTTGCAGTCTATATTCTCGTATGTATTGATGATCAACTTTTTCAAAAGCCAATATAATCGAATAATTATCTACGTTACTGAATATGGGTGGGAGGGTGGTCCCAACCGTGCACATAAGAATCTAAACGTAGAATGAGCGCTGTATCTTGTTTCCGTTCAAGCACACTTCAGAATAATCGAGAAACTCGTGCTGAATCTAGTCAATATCAATCAACTATTATCACGCGTGAACTACTATCGCCAATCACCGAGATGCGCCCCATCGATTTAACCCCCGTCGATATAATATTTTCCATTAACACCCTGCTCTCCAAATAATTCTTCGTTGAACTTCAATAAAGTAATTTAACCTTCGTTGGAGTTGATTTATATATGTAAGGTAAGCACAATCCTTGACATGATGTGGTACTAAACGCTGCCGCTAGCGACGTTCCTGTAATGGTGACCTACCAAAATGGGGCAAATGTGAGTTGACATTTGCGGAATACTACAGTATTAAAGGGGTACTGTACGCCATTTGCATTAAATTTCCGGTGACAACAACGATCTAATATTGATAATATATAGAAACATAAGTAATTTGAGTCGAAGATGTATTCTGTAAACGCTCAGGTTAATATGCTATCTTAAAATTTAATAATTTAAAAGTTAATAATTTGATATAAATTGAATTTATGACTGGAGCCATAAAATGGCGTCAATTAAATTACGAATTTCCGTAATCAAAATAAAGTAATTGAGGGATACTGGATGTTAAACCGATCGCACACACGATTGCTTAAAATATTATAATGATACGGGGAGAACACTCAAGTCACTCACTGACTAGCGACGATACAATAACTTAAATGATTATATTGGACTAGTATGGCTATAATATAACTTTTATTTGATTCATTTGGTTGAAAACTGTACAAACATTACTCGACAACGACAATTTGTATTTTTGCATTCCGGTAAATTTGTCATCCGTAACACTACTTCGTACTCAACAGACTTTCAAATAATGAAAAAATTGTTACCTTATTCTCTGACTCGGAGACGATGGAAACCAACAACAACATTTGGCGTACAGTACCCCTTTAATTGAATGAATATAACAACATTTCTCGCAATTTTATTCATGCTGTGCTTTGTGATTCGAATATTACAGCTGTGAATTTTCTTCGGGGTTATTTTGTGTTATGTGGATATACCATCTCTTCACTGTGTTGAACTCAGTTGTTTGTGTCTACAATCGCTCGCTTTAAAGTCTCAGTTGACCCCGGAAGTGATTCTATAGTGAAATAGAATAAAACATTAAACGAGACTTCACCCGTGAAGGTGAAGTTTAATTGTGATTCTACGAAGTATACGGAATCGGTGTAGGGGTCAACTCCCGCCCACCTAATACACGACCATGGGCTGATCTATGGGCGGCCATTCGGTCGGAAATTACATGAAATAAAAGTTAATGGTGGTTTGTGAAAACAATTTCATGCATCGCACATTCAAAATAAGTCTATCCCGTTTTAATAGCAATCTATTTCAAACCAATAATCTCCATTTTCAAACTAATAGTCGTTCTTGGATTCAATAAGAGACAAATAGATATTTTAATAATAGATATAGATTCATAATCAATGTTGACCGATACAGAATTTATATAATGTTCTATTTTAATTTAATGTATTCATTGTTCAACTAATATCTAATAACAAACAATTAGTATAGCTATCGCATATTCAATAAACGTACATTCCGTTTCAAAAGCCATATTTTCTTAATCAATAGACATATTTCAAACCAATAGACGATTTCCCACGATCAATGATTATCGTTATCAAACTAATAGACCTTATTGTCAAACCAATGAAAATGAATGTAAAACCAACGAAGATGAATGTAAAACTAATAACTAAAACCGTAAAACCAATGAAGATGAATGTAAAACTAATAACTAAGGCCGTAATTAACTAAAACTGATAACTAAAACCGTAAAACCAATGAATGTAAAACTAATAACTAAAACCGTAATTAACTAAAACCGTAAAACCAATGAAGATGAACGTAAAACTAATAACTAAAACCAATGGAGATGAATGTAAAACTAATAACTAAAACCGTAATTAACGCTAGAGGTCTCTGGTGGCTATGTTGAAGAAACCTTGTTAATGTGACATCAGAAATATATAAATAAACATGTGAATTCCCAATGTCATGTCGTTGTGACGATTTGCAGTAGGTCCCTATTTGCGGAGATCCCCAAATTCGCGGAGATCCCCAAATTCGCGGAGGTCCCCTAACATGGGCAAAATATGTTGATTTTAATGAGGGAACGGGTGCGAATATGTCAAACAACGATAAATATTCACTATATATATCTATATGTCCTCGTATGCCAGAAGGACTCGTTAAATTTGTGAATAAGATGAAGAATATTTATTAGATGTTATTTATTAAGTCAATCAAATAATATTATTCATTAACTAGCGCCTATATATATATACTCCCGGAGATTGCTGCGCGGGTGTCCTGATCACGCAAATTAAGTCGCGGAGGTCCCCCAACTCGCATTCATAGTTCCTTTTAGGAAATTGGTGTCTACTGGCTACCTTTAAGACATATTCAACGATAAATAAATAATAATGGTTTTATTCATCATTATATTCGCGGATATCCCTTTGCGGAGATTGAATATTATATTTGCGGAAGTCCCATATATAAAACGTGTCCATGCATGCCCGGAGGTCCCACTATAATTTGTGAGTATAGGATGAAGAATATTGATGCTTTTCAGTCAATTAAATAATATTATTCATTAACTCTCCCGTGACAAGAATTGAAACCATTGTTACATAAACATTAATGATACAGTGGCATTTCCGATAAAAGTAAAATTAGTCAAATAAGATATCAAAGTTTAATAAAAACTTGACGGTAAACTGTAAAATGTCAAAGCATTGAAACATATTCTGAAAATAATATTCAGACTTAAATATGTGAACTTACTGCACATTTAGTGAAAATTAATTATTGGAGAACTATCAATAATTAATATAGGAACAAAGTTTATCTATTTCTCCATGTTCTTCATAGTTGTGATGATTTTACAGACTTTATTATTTTTTTCTCAAAGGATTCTCCCATAGGATATAAAGGTATACGTTAGAATAGTCTATTATTGATTTTGAGGGATGATAAGGAAATATAATAGCAGATCACAAACAGATAATACAAGTGGAGAGGAATTTCTATTCATTGGTGGGAAATTTTCAGATATTAGTTCAAAGATCTTATTATCTGAACAGTTCCTAATGGAACTACTAGCCAAAGAGAATGTTAACAGTAAAGAAAGGGTTAAGGACAATTATTGAGTATTGTCATATCAAATATGTAAACAGTACTAAACATGTAACTCAGTTACATGCACTATGGGCCTCGCATGCCGTTAAAGTTCATTATCTAGTACATTTCATTGTAATACTTCAGCATTCTACCTGTATATTTGATGTGGTCTATTTGTTTAATTTCCAGTGAAGATACCGGTATAACTAACCTCAATCTGAAAATAAATCTAATGGGCAGCCAGCAGTCTTCTGCCACTATTAAATAAAAGTTGTCGCTGCAGCTGTCAAGACATCCGAATACCTGATATAATAATTGAGTCTGATATAACAATAGTGTTGTGGTAACAGCCAGCTCAGGTGTGGACTAGCCTGTGGTCATCAAGAGGTTAGTTGGCTTCAGATAACATTCACTGATTAAACAATGACACATATTAATCTGACTGGGAATTATGATAGAGCATTGATGAGCTATATTTTTTGTACATAGGTTATTTATCAGTATCTGGCTCCAGTGCCAGTCAATATAATGGTGTATCTATATGACATGAAAACAAAGTAGGTGGAGTTCGCGATAAACATTGAATAAATTACCCGAGAGAAATCCCACAATTGTAAGCGACGTAAAGCAAAATCGCTCACAAACTCACTTAAATCGTTTACGATAGGTGCTGCGCTGGTGCAACATTAAATTTCCCAAGCCAGTGCATTCTCTTATAATTGTGAGGCTCACATAAGAAGATAGAGCGCCTCGTTCGCGTCACATCTAAAAATAGAATCTTTGGGGTCTAAAATTGGTTGTACTAAAATATTCCCAAAATAACAAAACCCAAAAAAAAATTCAAAACTTCAAAAATTTATTTTTTCCAAAAATTATTTTTTCCAAAAAATTTAAAAACTTCCAAATTATCAAAACCCCAAAATTTCCAAACTTCCAAATTATCAAAACCCTCAAAATTATTTCTCCAAAAAAAGTTTAAATAAAAAATTTATAACGAGTTTTCGGTTTCTGAATCTCGATATTAAAATGTCGAATGTTAAATTATTTGCGTGTAATATCTTTCGTTATTTTTTTTTGTTCAAATATTTTTCATGAAATTATTAATCGATGTTTAGAAAATAGCTTTATTGGACATTGTGACCATCGATATGAATACATACATTCCAGTGTTTTATCGGACGCAGTTCATATAATTGTCATACCTGAAAATAGACACTATTACTTTTACATAAATAATAAAGAGCGTTTATTCTTTACACTCTCTCTATCCCATATGACAGGTGTGTATTATCGTGAATTATTGGAAGTATTGAGACTAACGGTCGAAAATTGTAATGTGAAATTACAACCCTCCAGAATGAATTGTCATATTCGCTGTACACGCAATCACACGCGACATTGGTGGTAACAATGTGTCTTTCACACCTTTGCTTTACCAAATGAATTATATTATTTCCCCGGTCACAGTTATATGCTATTCAGAAAACATATCGATTTAATGTCTGAACAAACGAGTTAGTATCAATTAAGGTTGATAAACTGTGTCATTCACACGATAATTAGTTAGCCAAAACATGCATACATATTACGTCAGGTCGTGAGACACTCAATTATAGAAATTGCTTTGATGACATTGTTATAACAACATTACGTAATAACCCCTTATCACTCCAGTCACACTTACGATCATATACCGAAACTACAGGTAGCACCGATGATGTAACATTATATCACTGCTATTGTACCAATGATAGGTTCAGACATGTTCCATGTTTAGAAAAATAGATAATCTGCAGGTGTTCACTTGACAAGAGATTTTGTACACTCAATCACAGACCAACGTGATAATACCAGCATCAAATTCGATCACCAATAGATTTGACTGTGGAATGTAATGACCTTTAACTTATTTATCGATCTAAAGGGACACTCATTATGAATGAATGTTAACAATACAAGCGCACGAATGAAGAGCGTTGAACATATACGAAATTACTACACGAATGAATTGAACCTTGAAATTTATATTTCACATCTTACCAACAACAGCTACAGACATAATCATAGTATTATACTGTCTTGCATGTACACACGCTATGACATCATTAAAGGCGGACAATCCACTCACGGTGTGACAACAGATACGGACATAGGCATAGTGTTATACAGTCTTATATGTACCCACGCTATGACACCATTAGCGTACATTGGATGTTAGGTCTATGACTCTTGAGTATGCACCAATCAATGAGCAAATGAGCAAAAAAATGAGCAAATGAGCAAAAAAATGAGCAAATGAGCAAAAAAATGAGCAAATGAGCAAGAAAATGAGCAAATGAGCAATAAAAATGAGCAAATGAGCAAAAAAATGAGCAAATGAGCAAGAAAATGAGCAAATGATCAAGAAAATGAGCAAATGAGCAAGAAAATGAGCAAATGAGCAATAAAAATGAGCAAAAAAATGAGCAAATGAGCAAGAAAATGAGCAAATGAGCAAATGAGCAAGAAAATGAGCAAATGAGCAAGAAAATGAGCAAAAAAATGAGCAAATGAGCAAAAAAATGAGCAAATTGAGAAAAAAAATGAGCAAATGAGCAAGAAAATGAGTAAATGAGCAAGAAAATGAGCAAATGAGCAATAAAAATGAGCAAATGAGCAAAAAAAATGAGCAAATGAGCAAAAAAATGAGCAAATGAGCAAGAAAATGAGCAAATGAGCAATAAAAATGAGCAAATGAGCAAAAAAATGAGCAAATGAGTAAGAAAATGAGCAAATGAGCAAGAAAATGAGCAAATGAGCAATAAAAATGAGCAAATGAGCAAGAAAATGAGCAAAAAAATGAGCAAATGAGCAAAAAAATGTAATTCTGCTGTGGTTAAGCAGTCCATTATTTAGGGCATACCTGTATGTAGGCCTATCAGTGGATGAATAGTCTGCCGGAGAAGTACTGTGTAGACAGGTCTTGCCGGTAAGAGAGTCAGACGAGAAGTGAAGGCTCGGCTATTAAAACATAGTAATGCGATAGCGAACATCAAACGAGTCTGCGCACGCATATCTGTCAAAAGGATACAATAGCAGCCATTGGTCAATTTATCCCCGGTGTCAGCTCAGTAACCAATCGGGACGAAGCCGAAGGTCAACTCATTTTTTTTTTGCTCAATATAGTACGTCACTTGGACATTTTATCAGTTTATCACGTGATCACTAAATGTGGCAATCGGGTATCCACCGATGCCTGCAATTTATTATTTATAATAATTGGACTCATTGATCTCACGTAAATAATACTCTTAGTTGTTCCAATAAAATAGTTATCAAATTCGATCACCAATAGATTTGACTGTGGAATATAATGACCTTTAACTTATTTATCGATCTATGTTAGAACATGGTCTTAACAAAAAACTTGACCATAACAAAAATTACCTTACATTTATGCATGAATCTAATTAGACCATACGTAAATATTGTCAGCTTATCGTCTGATGAGCAAATCCGATGTTTATCAAAAATAGTACAACTTCCAGTTGGTAATTACTCTTACGAATGAAGAGCGTTGAACATATACGAAATTACTACACGAATGAACTGAAATTTATATTTTCACATCTTACCAACAACAGATACAGACATAGTCATAGTGTTATACTATCTTACATGTACCCATGCTATGACATCATTCGAAGGGGCAATACACTCAAGGAGTTAAAGTGACACGAAACAAGGGACGTGATGTAATATTGGTGTTTGAATCTTAAAGGAACCCAAGACACTCTAAAGGGACACTCATTATGAATGAATGTTAACAATACAAGCGCACGAATGAAGAGCGTTGAACATATACGAAATTACTACACGAATGAATTGAACCTTGAAATTTATATTTCACATCTTACCAACAACAGCTACAGACATAATCATAGTATTATACTGTCTTGCATATACACACGCTATGACATCATTAAAGGCGGACAATCCACTCACGGTGTGACAACAGATACAGACATAGGCATAGTGTTATACAGTCTTCTATGTACCAATGCTATCACATAATTAAAGGGGGATAATACACGCACGGTGTGGAATGTTAAAGTGACACGCGGTAAGGGACGTGATGTAATATTGGTGAAACCCCCTCCCCCACTTATAGATATATAACGAAGACGAGAATAACATGTTGATGAAGTTTATTGAAATTTAATCATTGTCTGAATCTTCGCCCGTTAGATTTACTTCTAAGAGTTTCTTGAATTTTCTCATCGCTTCATCCGCAGCCCATTCATTATTATATCCGTGTTTGGTCAGTTTGACCATTTTCTTCATGATAGCGTTATGTATGTGGGATGTTTTCAATCGATGCTGGTATTCTATCAATCGTCTGTAACTTTTGAGAAAGAGAGAAAACTCTGTGTCGATGCGTTCTAGCTGAGCTTTTCCATCATCCTCTTCTCCCGACACGCCCTCTTCTTCCATCAGTTGATCAAACTTATCAGACAATGCTTTCACATCATCGATGACGCGTTTCATCATACTTTTGAATGTGTTCATCTCATTGACGCATCGCGCAGCTTTCTTACGGCCGAATACCGTTCTACTACCGGCGATAGTATCATCCTCTGAATCTGATAGAGTTCCCCGTTCATCTTCATCTGAATCTAGACCCGCTTCGTCAGATTCATCGGTATCTTCTCCGAAGAGAGTTGGTTTTGTCTCGGACATAACTCCGTGTTTAATCTGTTTATGTCTTTGTAGATTGTAGTTCGTCGATAAAATAATGCCACATAAATCACACCCGTGCATTATCGCGAATTATTGGAAGAACCATCACTCTTATAAGTATTTGTTGTTGTTGTTGTGGCTGATGTGGCTGATGATACTGTTGTTGTTGTTGTTGTTGTTGTTGTTCTGAAGGTGTGTGTTTAACTTTGATATGACGCTTCAAACTATCTTGCCAAGCATAGACACTTAAGCACTCTTCACATTGATACTTCATTTTCCTATATAATCAGTGAAATCGAGCGTTCTTCTATGCACCTATATTTATATAGAACAGAAACAAGGGAAACGTGGTGGACTAGTTAACTAGTTCAGGCTGTCGTTCACAACGTCTCTTATTGTTGTTTGTACTGGATACAAATTTATCACATTAGCTACAATACAACCTACCTATCCAAATGTCAATGCAATTATGAGTGATTTCAATATGAACACTCTATTATATAGATATGTGTAACCTGGTGACTGACATGATGATACAGTTATGCACTAAATAATGGACTGCTTAACCACAGCAGAATTATAGGTAACTTTTCAGGAGTTAGTCGGAAATATGGCTTGTTGTCATTCATCGGAAAGCTCTCGGCGGCGGCGGCGGCGGCATTGCAGTATTTTACTGTGGAGTGCGACGGCGGCGGACCCCGGCGGCGGTGGCGCCGCCGCAGTAAAATATCGCAATACCGCAGCCGCCGCCGCCGCCGCCGCCGGCGGCGGTGAGAGCTTTCCGATGAATGACAACAAGCCATATTTCCGACTAACTCCTGAAAAGTTACCTATAATTCTGCTGTGGTTAAGCAGTCCATTATTTAGTGCATAACTGTATCATCATGTCAGTCACCAGGTTACACATATCTATATAATAGAGTGTTCATATTGAAATCACTCATAATTGCATTGACATTTGGATAGGTAGGTTGTATTGTAGCTAATGTGATAAATTTGTATCCAGTACAAACAACAATAAGAGACGTTGTGAACGACAGCCTGAACTAGTTAACTAGTCCACCACGTTTCCCTTGTTTCTGTTCTATATAAATATAGGTGCATAGAAGAACGCTCGATTTCACTGATTATATAGGAAAATGAAGTATCAATGTGAAGAGTGCTTAAGTGTCTATGCTTGGCAAGATAGTTTGAAGCGTCATATCAAAGTTAAACACACACCTTCAGAACAACAACAACAACAACAACAACAACAGTATCATCAGCTACATCAGCCACAACAACAACAACAAATACTTATAAGAGTGATGGTTCTTCCAATAATTCGCGATAATGCACGGGTGTGATTTATGTGGCATTATTTTATCGACGAACTACAATCTACAAAGACATAAACAGATTAAACACGGAGTTATGTCCGAGACAAAACCAACTCTCTTCGGAGAAGATACCGATGAATCTGACGAAGCGGGTCTAGATTCAGATGAAGATGAACGGGGAACTCTATCAGATTCAGAGGATGATACTATCGCCGGTAGTAGAACGGTATTCGGCCGTAAGAAAGCTGCGCGATGCGTCAATGAGATGAACACATTCAAAAGTATGATGAAACGCGTCATCGATGATGTGAAAGCATTGTCTGATAAGTTTGATCAACTGATGGAAGAAGAGGGCGTGTCGGGAGAAGAGGATGATGGAAAAGCTCAGCTAGAACGCATCGACACAGAGTTTTCTCTCTTTCTCAAAAGTTACAGACGATTGATAGAATACCAGCATCGATTGAAAACATCCCACATACATAACGCTATCATGAAGAAAATGGTCAAACTGACCAAACACGGATATAATAATGAATGGGCTGCGGATGAAGCGATGAGAAAATTCAAGAAACTCTTAGAAGTAAATCTAACGGGCGAAGATTCAGACAATGATTAAATTTCAATAAACTTCATCAACATGTTATTCTCGTCTTCGTTATATATCTATAAGTGGGGGAGGGGGTTTCACCAATATTACATCACGTCCCTTACCGCGTGTCACTTTAACATTCCACACCGTGCGTGTATTACCCCCCTTTAATTATGTGATAGCATTGGTACATAGAAGACTGTATAACACTATGCCTATGTCTGTATCTGTTGTCACACCGTGAGTGGATTGTCCGCCTTTAATGATGTCATAGCGTGTGTATATGCAAGACAGTATAATACTATGATTATGTCTGTAGCTGTTGTTGGTAAGATGTGAAATATAAATTTCAAGGTTCAATTCATTCGTGTAGTAATTTCGTATATGTTCAACGCTCTTCATTCGTGCGCTTGTATTGTTAACATTCATTCATAATGAGTGTCCCTTTAGAGTGTCTTGTGTTCCTTTAAGATTCAAATACCAATATTACATCACGTCCCTTGTTTCGTGTCACTTTAACTCCTTGAGTGTATTGCCCCTTCGAATGATGTCATAGCATGGGTACATGTAAGATAGTATAACACTATGACTATGTCTGTATCTGTTGTTGGTAAGATGTGAAAATATAAATTTCAGTTCATTCGTGTAGTAATTTCGTATATGTTCAACGCTCTTCATTCGTAAGAGTAATTACCAACTGGAAGTTGTACTATTTTTGATAAACATCGGATTTGCTCATCAGACGATAAGCTGACAATATTTACGTATGGTCTAATTAGATTCATGCATAAATGTAAGGTAATTTTTGTTATGGTCAAGTTTTTTGTTAAGACCATGTTCTAACATAGATCGATAAATAAGTTAAAGGTCATTATATTCCACAGTCAAATCTATTGGTGATCGAATTTGATAACTATTTTATTGGAACAACTAAGAGTATTATTTACGTGAGATCAATGAGTCCAATTATTATAAATAATAAATTGCAGGCATCGGTGGATACCCGATTGCCACATTTAGTGATCACGTGATAAACTGATAAAATGTCCAAGTGACGTACTATAATGAGCAAAAAAAAAATGAGTTGACCTTCGGCTTCGTCCCGATTGGGTACTGAGCTGACACCGGGGATAAATTGACCAATGACTGCTATTGTATCCTTTTGACAGATATGTGTGCGCAGACTCGTTTGATGTTCGCTATCGCATTACTATGTTTTAATAGCCGAGCCTTCACTACTCGTCTGACTCTCTTACCGACAAGACCTGTCTACACAGTACTTCTCCGGCAGACTATTCATCCACTGATAGGCCTACATACAGGTATGCCCATTTTTTTGCTCATTTGCTCATTTTTATTGCTCATTTTATTGCTCATTTTTTTGCTCATTTGCTCATTTTTTTGCTCATTTGCTCATTTTTTTGCTCATTTGCTCATTTTTTTGCTCATTTGCTCATTTTTTTGCTCATTTGCTCATTTTTTTGCTCATTTGCTCATTTTCTTGCTCATTTGCTCATTTTTATTGCTCATTTGCTCATTTTCTTGCTCATTTGCTCATTTGTATTGCTCATTTGCTCATTTTTATTGCTCATTTGCTCATTTTATTGCTCATTTTCTTGCTCATTTGCTCATTTTCTTGCTCATTTGCTCATTTTTTTGCTCATTTGCTCATTTTTATTGCTCATTTGCTCATTTTCTTGCTCATTTGCTCATTTTTATTGCTCATTTGCTCATTTTTTTTGCTCATTTGCTCATTTTTTTGCTCATTTGCTCATTTTTTTGCTCATTTGCTCATTTTCTTGCTCATTTGCTCATTTTTATTGCTCATTTGCTCATTTTCTTGCTCATTTTCTTGCTCATTTGCTCATTTTATTGCTCATTTGCTCATTTTCTTGCTCATTTGCTCATTTTTATTGCTCATTTGCTCATTTTCTTGCTCATTTGCTCATTTTCTTGCTCATTTGCTCATTTTTTTGCTCATTTGCTCATTTTTATTGCTCATTTGCTCATTTTCTTGCTCATTTGCTCATTTTCTTGCTCATTTGCTCATTTTCTTGCTCATGTGCTCATTTTTTTGCTCATTTGCTCATTTGTTTTGCTCATTTGCTCATTGATTGGTGCATACTCAAGAGTCATAGACCTAACATCCAATGTATGTTAATGGTGTCATAGCGTGGGTACATAGAAGACTGTATAACACCATGCCTATGTCCGTATCTGTTGTCACACCGTGAGTGGATTGTCCGCCTTTAATGATGTCATAGCGTGTGTACATGCAAGACAGTATAATACTATGATTATGTCTGTAGCTGTTGTTGGTAAGATGTGAAATATAAATTTCAAGGTTCAATTCATTCGTGTAGTAATTTCGTATATGTTCAACGCTCTTCATTCGTGCGCTTGTATTGTTAACATTCATTCATAATGAGTGTCCCTTCAGATCGATAAATAAGTTAAAAGGTCATTACATTCCACAGTCAAATCTATTGGTGATCGAATTTGATAACTATTTTATTGGAACAACTAAGAGTATTATTCACGTGAGATCAATGAGTCCAATTATTATAAATAATATATTGCAGGCATCGGTGGATACCCGATTGCCACATTTAGTGATCACGTGATAAACTGATAAAATGTCCAAAGCGTAAGTATGAATGTGGGGCGATAAGTGGTTATTACGTAATGTTGTTATAACAATGTCATCAAAGCAATTTCTATAATTGAGTGTCCTGGACGTATGCATGTTTTGGCTAACTAATTATCGTGTGAATGACACAGTTTATCAACCTTAATTGATACTAACTCGTTTGTTCAGACATTAAATCGATATGTTTTCTGAATAGCATATAACTGTGACCGGGGAAATAATATAATTCATTTGGTAAAGCAAAGGTGTGAAAGACACATTGTTACCACCAATGTCGCGTGTGATTGCGTGTACAGCGAATATGACAATTCATTCTGGAGGGTTGTAATTTCACATTACAATTTTCGACCGTTAGTCTCAATACTTCCAATAATTCACGATAATACACACCTGTCATATGGGATAGAGAGAGTGTAAAGAATAAACGCTCTTTATTATTTATGTAAAAGTAATAGTGTCTATTTTCAGGTATGACAATTATATGAACTGCGTCCGATAAAACACTGGAATGTATGCATTCATATCGATGGTCACAATGTCCAATAAAGCTATTTCTAAACATCGATTAATAATTTCATGAAAAATATTTGAACAAAAAAAAATAACGAAAGATATTACACGCAAATAATTTAACATTCGACATTTTAATATCGAGATTATCAGAAACCGAAAACTCGTTATAAATTTTTTATTTAAACTTTTTTTGGAGACATAATTTTGAGGGTTTTGAAATTTTTTTTTTTGAAATTTTAGGGTTTTGAAATTTTTTGGAAGTTTTTAAATTTTTTGGAAAAAATAAATTTTGGAAGTTTTGAAATTTTTTTTTGGAAAAATAATTTTTGGGTTTTTGATATTTTGGGAATATTTTAGTACAACCAATTTTAGACCCCAAAGATTCTATTTTTAGATGTGAGGCTAACGAGGCGCTCTATCTTCTCACATATAAAAGATGATGCACTGGCTTACAAGGTCAATGTAAGTATTAGGGCCCTGCAAATCGATTCGATTCAATGCGATTATGGTTTATATAGACTACAGAGTACTTACACCATTACTCTTATCCTAAGAAACGTTGCGATACTAGTAAACGCAACCACATATAGACAACACTGTCGCAAACGATCTTCATTCAATTAAAGGGGTACTGTACGCCAAATGTTGTTGTTGGTTTCCATAGTCTCCGAGTCAGAGAATAAGGTAACAATTTTTTCATTATTTGAAAGTCTGTTGAGTACGAAGTAGTGTTACGGATGACAAATTTACCGGAATGCAAAAATACAAATTGTCGTTGTCGAGTAATGTTTGTACAGTTTTCAACCAAATGAATCAAATAAAAGGTATACTATAGGCATACTAGTCCAATATAATCATTTAAGTTATTGTATCGTCGCTAGTCAGTGAGTAACAATATTTCTCGCAATTTTATTCATGCTGTGCTTTGTGATTCGAATATTACAGCTGTGAATTTTCTTCGGGGTTATTTTGTGTTATGTGGATATACCATCTCTTCACTGTGTTGAACTCAGTTGTTTGTGTCTACAATCGCTCGCTTTAAAGTCTCAGTTGACCCCGGAAGTGATTCTATAGTGAAATAGAATAAAACATTAAACGAGACTTCACCCGTGAAGGTGAAGTTTAATTGTGATTCTACGAAGTATACGGAATCGGTGTAGGGGTCAACTCCCGCCCACCTAATACACGACCATGGGCTGATCTATGGGCGGCCATTCGGTCGGAAATTACATGAAATAAAAGTTAATGGTGGTTTGTGAAAACAATTTCATGCATCGCACATTCAAAATAAGTCTATCCCGTTTTAATAGCAATCTATTTCAAACCAATAATCTCCATTTTCAAACTAATAGACGTTCTTGGATTCAATAAGAGACAAATAGATATTTTAATAATAGATATAGATTCATAATCAATGTTGACCGATACAGAATTTATATAATGTTCTATTTTAATTTAATGTATTCATTGTTCAACTAATATCTAATAACAAACAATTAGTATAGCTATCGCATATTCAATAAACGTACATTCCGTTTCAAAAGCCATATTTTCTTAATCAATAGACATATTTCAAACCAATAGACGATTTCCCACGATCAATGATTATCGTTATCAAACTAATAGACCTTATTGTCAAACCAATGAAAATGAATGTAAAACCAACGAAGATGAATGTAAAACTAATAACTAAAACCGTAAAACCAATGAAGATGAATGTAAAACTAATAACTAAGGCCGTAATTAACTAAAACTGATAACTAAAACCGTAAAACCAATGAATGTAAAACTAATAACTAAAACCGTAATTAACTAAAACCGTAAAACCAATGAAGATGAACGTAAAACTAATAACTAAAACCAATGGAGATGAATGTAAAACTAATAACTAAAACCGTAATTAACGCTAGAGGTCTCTGGTGGCTATGTTGAAGAAACCTTGTTAATGTGACATCAGAAATATATAAATAAACATGTGAATTCCCAATGTCATGTCGTTGTGACGATTTGCAGTAGGTCCCTATTTGCGGAGTTCCCCAAATTCGCGGAGATCCCCAAATTCGCGGAGGTCCCCTAACATGGGCAAAATATGTTGATTTTAATGAGGGAACGGGTGCGAATATGTCAAACAACGATAAATATTCACTATATATATCTATATGTCCTCGTATGCCAGAAGGACTCGTTAAATTTGTGAATAAGATGAAGAATATTTATTAGATGTTATTTATTAAGTCAATCAAATAATATTATTCATTAACTAGCGCCTATATATATATACTCCCGGAGATTGCTGCGCGGGTGTCCTGATCACGCAAATTAAGTCGCGGAGGTCCCCCAACTCGCATTCATAGTTCCTTTTAGGAAATTGGTGTCTACTGGCTACCTTTAAGACATATTCAACGATAAATAAATAATAATGGTTTTATTCATCATTATATTCGCGGATATCCCTTTGCGGAGATTGAATATTATATTTGCGGAAGTCCCATATATAAAACGTGTCCATGCATGCCCGGATGTCCCACTATAATTTGTGAGTATAGGATGAAGAATATTGATGCTTTTCAGTCAATTAAATAATATTATTCATTAACTCTCCCGTGACAAGAATTGAAACCATTGTTACATAAACATTAATGATACAGTGGCATTTCCGATAAAAGTAAAATTAGTCAAATAAGATATCAAAGTTTAATAAAAACTTGACGGTAAACTGTAAAATGTCAAAGCATTGAAACATATTCTGAAAATAATATTCAGACTTAAATATGTGAACTTACTGCACATTTAGTGAAAATTAATTATTGGAGAACTATCAATAATTAATATAGGAACAAAGTTTATCTATTTCTCCATGTTCTTCATAGTTGTGATGATTTTACAGACTTTATTATTTTTTTCTCAAAGGATTCTCCCATAGGATATAAAGGTATACGTTAGAATAGTCTATTATTGATTTTGAGGGATGATAAGGAAATATAATAGCAGATCACAAACAGATAATACAAGTGGAGAGGAATTTCTATTCATTGGTGGGAAATTTTCAGATATTAGTTCAAAGATCTTATTATCTGAACAGTTCCTAATGGAACTACTAGCCAAAGAGAATGTTAACAGTAAAGAAAGGGTTAAGGACAATTATTGAGTATTGTCATATCAAATATGTAAACAGTACTAAACATGTAACTCAGTTACATGCACTATGGGCCTCGCATGCCGTTAAAGTTCATTATCTAGTACATTTCATTGTAATACTTCAGCATTCTACCTGTATATTTGATGTGGTCTATTTGTTTAATTTCCAGTGAAGATACCGGTATAACTAACCTCAATCTGAAAATAAATCTAATGGGCAGCCAGCAGTCTTCTGCCACTATTAAATAAAAGTTGTCGCTGCAGCTGTCAAGACATCCGAATACCTGATATAATAATTGAGTCTGATATAACAATAGTGTGGTAACAGCCAGCTCAGGTGTGGACTAGCCTGTGGTCATCAAGAGGTTAGTTGGCTTCAGATAACATTCACTGATTAAACAATGACACATATTAATCTGACTGGGAATTATGATAGAGCATTGATGAGCTATATTTTTTGTACATAGGTTATTTATCAGTATCTGGCTCCAGTGCCAGTCAATATAATGGTGTATCTATATGACATGAAAACAAAGTAGGTGGAGTTCGCGATAAACATTGAATAAATTACCCGAGAGAAATCCCACAATTGTAAGCGACGTAAAGCAAAATCGCTCACAAACTCACTTAAATCGTTTACGATAGGTGCTGCGCTGGTGCAACATTAAATTTCCCAAGCCAGTGCATTCTCTTATAATTGTGAGGCTCACATATAAAAGATGATGCACTGGCTTACAAGGTCAATGTAAGTATTAGGGCCCAGCAAATCGATTCGATTCAATGCGATTATGGTTTATATAGACTACAGAGTACTTACACCATTACTCTTATCCTAAGAAACGTTGCGATACTAGTAAACGCAACAACATATAGACAACACTTTTTTTTTGCCCAGATGTATATCTCCGTCGACTAGTGGTAGTGCATAATTTCTGTCGTATATCCTAATTTTTGTTTCTGTCGTAATTTCCAACTCGCGCGTCTCCCAGAATAAACTGAACTCCCAATCCGAAGCCCCAGTCTAGTTTTGGTTATTCAAACCAAATCATCATCATTACATACATGTTTGCATACATGTCACCATCCGAACATCACCTGTACATATGTTTTTCATTATTTTTCCATGTTGTTCTCATGTTTTTGCAAGTCCTATTCACCTATTGCTATCTCACCAACACCAACTGTTACTCCTTATTTTCAAATCTCCACAGTTGCACTTCATCCGGCGTCAGTGAGTCTCTTTGTGCCCATATATCTCACCTCTTGTCATTATGCAGGAACAAAATCACCCACGGCCGCGCGATGTTGTTCTTTGGTGTGCCCGGCAAATAAATGGGTACGTCAGCTATACAGCATCGCACGGCCACGGGACTTTTTGATATAAATAAGAAACTAATTTGGCCGTCACAGAGCAAGCATAAACAGAGACATACCACTTTAAGAGGTGTGAGCATACGACTTCCATTAATCTTATTGGTTATTTCCATTCTACTTGTGCTGTCCGGTACGGTCCATCCCAACCCAGGCCCAACACATATCGACGGTGCAAGGAATGTCAATCGAAACAACAAATCAAATAGCCACGATCTGGGCACCCTGACATTATACCATCAAAATATTCGAAGTATTAGAAATAAACTCGACAAAGTAAAAGATCTTATCAGTGAATATGATGTTCTATGTTTTACCGAAACACATCTTGATGTCACATACCCCTCTGAAAATTTACTAATAGATGGCTTCAGAACCCCCATCCGAGAAGATCGTGATCAATATGGCGGTGGTATATGCATATATTTTGCAGAACACTTAGTATACTCCCGTCGGGATGTCCTAGAATTCGATTCGTCCATAATGTGGTTCGACATCCACTCGGCAAGATGTCATATCATCTTGGCATTATCATACCGGTCCGATGCGTTATGTGCTACAAATTACTGGAATCTTTTCGACAACGCAATTCATGAAGCTCTGGAAATTACACCAAATATGGTCATGCTTGGTGACTTTAACTCTAATATGTTGGACCCCAATTCCAAACTAAGCACAATTATCGATTATTACTCCATTAGAAATGTGATTAAAACTCCAACAAGAGTTACCGAAGACTCTCAGACCTTACTTGACCCAATTCTTGTATGTGGAGATCTAAGTGTCCGTGATGCAGATATTACAGACTTCGAAGTATCAGATCACTATGGTGTCTATGCGGCTCTTTCTTACGACAACTCTGCCACCCCATCCTTCCAAAGAACTATTTGGAACTACAAACACGCCGACGTCAGTAGGGCTACCTCCTTAATAAATGATATAAATTGGGATAGTCTCCTCCGACCTACGGCGGACGTTGACACTGCTGTAGCAGTATTTTATGATAAATTCCTTGAAATTATGCACGAAACCATCCCGACCTCGACAGTCACTATTCGAACTAAAGACAAAATCTGGTTCAACTCAGAAATTCGTCGCGAGCTACGGAAACGCAATAGATTCAGATCGATTGCACTCAAACGTAGTACCGATCTAAACTGGAAAAAATACAAAAAATCACGAAATAGAGTAAACAACATGAAAAAACATGAGAAAGCAAAATTCGAAGAACATCTCGATGAAAGAATTAATGACTCGCCATCATCTAGAGATTTTTGGCAAATCATCAATTACCTTTTGAATAAGAAGAAAACAAACAAAATACCACCACTTTATTCGGCTAACGGCGAAGTCATAGCAAATGGAGTTTCATACGCCAGCAATGACATCGATAAAGCTAGACTTCTGAACGCAAACTTTATCCAAAATTCATCTATAAACGATAAAGGACATCAACTACCAGATTTTCCTCTCAGGTGCGGCAATAAACTCACTGATATTCCCATTTCACACGCAGATATTGTTACAGTAATCGAAAACCTCAAAACAAATAAAGCCCAGGGCTACGATGGAATTAATGCTAAAATGTTGAAAGGAACGGCAACTGCTGTTGCCACTCCGCTTCTATTACTCTTCAAGAAATCGCTAAATATGGGCAAATTTCCGTCGAACTGGAAGAAAGCTAACGTAATACCTATATTTAAAAAAGGAGATCCCGCGGACTGTTTAAATTATCGCCCAATTTCACTTCTACCTATCCTTGGAAAAGTTTTCGAAAAAACGGTACTCAAATATATTAATGTATTCTTCGACGAGAACTGCCTCCTATATCGACACCAATCCGGCTTTACTGAAGGACATAATACAACATATCAACTTCTGGATATGTATCATAACTTATGTCAGAGCCTCGACAACAACTTGCACACCTGTGCTATTTTCTGTGATATCTCAAAGGCGTTCGAGAGGGTCTGGCATAAGGGTTTGATACATAAATTAGACAAGTACGGAATTTCTGGTCAGCTGTCCATTTGGTTGGAGGACTATCTTTTTAACAGACAACAAAGAGTCTTGGTGAATAATACATACTCCGAGTTCGAATTGGTCCCCGCTGGAGTGCCTCAAGGGTCAATACTCGGACCTCTTCTGTTCCTATCCTACATAAATGATCTCCCGGATAACCTTATCTCAACAACTAGAATGTACGCCGACGACACATGCATTATCGCATCTCATTACGACCTGACCATCCTTGAATTCGATCTAAATCAAGACCTAGAATCAATATCAAATTGGGCGCGCAAATGGCTGGTAAATTTCAATCCATCGAAAACCAAAGCAATATCTTTCTCGTTATCGGGCAAACAAACGAACCCCACACTCGTATTCCAAGACCGAAACATCTCTTTCGAAACGTCACATACACACCTCGGTGTTGAAATTCAATCAAATTTAGACTGGAACGATCACATTAATAATATAATTAAAAGAGTTTCGTCCCGCATCTCACAACTAAGAAGATTCAAATACAGCTTAAGTGCAAACACGTTAGAAAAAATTTACAAAACTTACGTTCAGCCAATAATGGATTATGCAGATGTAGTTTGGGACTGTGCACCACAATACTGGATGGACAAACTTGAACGTATACACGTGGACGCCGCCAGAATAGTGACCGGGTTAACCCGCTCTGTCTCCAATACAAATGTTTTACTCGAAGTGGGGTGGTCCAACATTAGGGAGCGCAGGGAGAAACACCACCTACAAACACTTTTTAAAATAACTAACGAAGAAACTCCTGAATATCTCACCCTTCTTCTACCAGCCCGGGCGGCACATGTATCAAACAACCGGTACAACTTTAGACAACCGCGTGTTTTCTACTCGTACCGCTGGACAACAGCACATTATAGGAAATCATTCTTCCTAAACACAACTCATGAGTGGAATAAGCTCCCTTCGTTTGTCATAGATTCTGAAAATATATCCGATTTTAAAACTCACCTAAACATAATCGCCCCTGCTCCAAAACCCTATCCACTTTATAGAACAGGTCATCGAAATGTTAGTGTCAACCATTGTAAACTCCGAAACTATTGTAGCGACTTAAAGAGTGACATGCAAAATAATCACATAGCTGATAGTCCTAATTGTCAATGTGGTTTTCCGAAGGAGGATGCTAGTCATTTCTTCTTCCACTGTCCATTGTTCACCAATCAGAGAAGAATATTTTACCACAAACTTGAAACAAATAACTTTCATATAGAAAATATTAAGCATCTTCTCTGTGGAATCTCTGAAAATGACCACAGAAGAAATATATTGCTATTTCATATTACACAGTCCTACATTAATGCAACAAAACGTTTTGGGTAACTTCGATCATATATTTTTCTCTGTTATGTCAACCTGTCATTGAAAACAATTAAAAATTTAAATGCCCGGCATTTTTAGACACAACTTATGACAACGTGAGGGTAAAACTGGACACAATAAAACTCCACTCATAGCACACTCTGTACAAATATTCACATCTGTTTCCCTGCTTAAACATTCACAATTTCATCCTGCCATCTTGTTTAAATGTTATGTTATACCTTTTGTGCGGGAGAGGGGCGTCACTAAGTTGACAAAACTTGTGTCCCAATCCCCATGTATATAATTGATATACAATAAAATATGTTTAAATCAAAACACTGTCGCAAACGATCTATTAAAGATAGATTATATCTTTAAATAAAAAAAATTGAACAGTTTCTTGAGTATGAAATAATAGGTGTGAGTTGGAAATCCCTCCCCGGAAATGATTCAATCAATTAATATTGATTTTTTTTTTATATTAATTTATACAATTAATGGGACACTTCTTTGTTCTATAAATAGACATTTAAGAATTGAATTGTTTATTAGCAAAGTCAACATCTAAGTTGCAACATGCCATACAACGTATTTACACAACATTATACAAACAATACACAACATACATATACATCAATAAATGAGTTCATCATATTATATGATATTGATAATAAATACAAATAATGCTAATACATTTGGGAATATGTTTTATCACATAATTTGCCCATAAAAGCAGTTTCATAATTATCGATAAGAGACACGTTTAATATCAGCGCGTGCGATGACGTCACATCGTTCTTCAAATGACTTGTGATCGCTGCGGTTTTTATCGTTGTTTTCGATGGATATTTCGCATTGCTTCGCGTTTATTTGATCATGTGATAAAAAGTATCTCACACTCGTCCTATTTTATACGTAATTTATCAACCTCGTCCACTAAATTATATTTGAGCCTCGGTAAACCTCGGCTCAAATCGAATTTAGTGAACTCGGTTGATAAATTCCGTATAAAATAGAAACTCATATGAGATCCTCTATTTCTGAAATGGTTTAATTCATATAATATTTACATTATATATAATATAATGTAATACTTGCTTCATGGTAACTTTATAAACGCTAATTTTAAGAAAATGCTCGCTCTTTTCAATATACTTATGTTAAGCAGTGACAGCAGTCTGTAGAATTATTTCTGTTAGGGTTTTCCCAGTAATACTTCGGTATATAGGTTTCTCGCAGATCGTTGAGTTCAGTACACAAAATAACAAAATGGTATTCATCACATACATTTTCGCCACATAACGGGCATTTCGTGTCTTTACATGTACTTTTATTCCATCTGCATTGCTCTACCGGTAGTCTGTGATTGGCTGTTCTAAATTTCAGTAAATACGTAGCTAGATGAGATGGCATATATACTAAGTATCGGCTCAATCTGACAGAATCCTTTATGTTTCGATCAAATATGGCACGGCTTGAATTAGACATATTTAGAATGCCGAAGAGGCAGCATGTGTGTTGCTCTATTAATTTCGCTTTCATGTGTTTCATGTCTGTCTTGCTTAGTGGTGACTGATTCTGCCACGCACTTTCCATATTTATTTCTCGCAGAGTTTCTTTGATAAACGAAATCCATTTAATCTTGTTTTGTAGTAGGGCATCACCATCATTGAGATACCTGAGTAGAAGGAATACATTTTTAGCTAATTCTGATCCTTCGTGCGATATTAGTTTTGACCAATATGATATTGGTCGGCACTTAATTTCGATCATTACGGGGTATCTTCCCAATTCTGCATATACCATGTAGTTTGGTGTGCTAAACTTCATTGTTGTGATAATTTTGCAGAATTTAAGAAGTATGGTCTCCAAAATTTGAGTTTTCTCGAAACACCAAACTTCACCACCATACAGCATAATCGGCATAATCATAGAGTCAAACAATTTAAACATAATATCTAGAGGCAGCTGCAGCTTTCTTGTTCTATTCAAAAGGCCATACATGGCTCTCGTTGCTGTATTCTGGGTCTGTTTAATCGATTGACAGAATCTACCATTGTAAAAGAATTTAATACCGAGGTATTTAAATTCTTTTAGAATTTGTATTTCTTGGCCCCGATAAGTGAATATTGGTAAGTTCTTTGACAATTTGTTAGTAAAAATTACCATTTTCGTTTTAACTGTATTTACTTGGAGGTTCCATGCCTCGGCATAATCTGCGAATGCTGAAAGTGCACGATGCATATTGTCCTCCGAGTCTGAGAGGATCACGGTATCGTCTGCGTATAATAAACACAATATATTTATAAAACATCCAATATGTTCAAAATATTTCTCATCAAAATAGTTCAAGTTTGAGATTGCGCAGTCGCTCAGAAAACTTTGTATATCATTCGCAAACAAAGAAAATAATAGAGGTGACATTGGTTCACCTTGAAATAAGCCAATCTGGCTATAATAAAGAAGTCTGATTGCGAATTATTGTTTTTCACACATAATTTTATATTGTTGTACATGCTTCGTATTACCTGTAGTATCTTACCGTTTATATCTGCTTGCATAAGTTTCAACCATAGAGCATCTCTCCATACAGTATCAAATGCTTTGCGGAAGTCAATAAAAGTACAAAATATCTTTCGTCCGCTCTGCAGGTATACGTTTATTAGAGCATGTAGAATAAATATATTATCTATTGTTGAGTGACCCTTACGAAAACATGTCTGAATTTTATTGATCAGGTCATTGTCTTCTGCAAATGACGATATTCGATTATTAATAACGGATGTAAAAAGTTTAGCAAAACAACTTAGAAGGGTGATTCCTCTATATGATTCCGGTAAATTTGGGTCCCCGGATCCTTTGAGGATGGGTTTTATCATCCCAACAGCCCATTGTTTTGGAAAATGCCCACTACTCAAAATGACATTAAAAAAGCGGACATAAATGCTCATCATTTCACTAAACGATTCTTTGATATATTCGTTCAAAATTTGATCCGCCCCTACTGCCTTGCCGTTCTTGAGCTTGCTTACAGCACTAACAATCTCTTCTTGTGTTATATAGGTCTATTTAGATGCGACTCGTAATGTTCGTTGAAGTCCATATTTACATAGTCAGAAACATTCGATTCATCATTACAGTCGTTTAGGTTTAAATCCTTAAAGTACTCCTCGAATTGTTCTATTGTAACGTTTCCTCTGCATTTTTTTGGCTGGTTGTCGGAACACATTTTGTCAAGTCTGTCCCAGAATCATCCTCAAAACAACAAATCGTGGGGTGAAGGAGAAGATCACTCGATCTTTTCAACCATCCCGGGCGCTTCGCGCCCATCCACTCTCCTCTGATCAGTCGTTTTGGGTCGGCATTCACAGCGCAGTGACTAGCTCTATTCACTTATCTTGATTGACTGACTGGCTCAGTTATCATAATTGTGCGACTGATAGCTGAGACGGGGCGACAGGGGGG
Source organism: Siphonodentalium dalli (assembly GCA_032622095.1). Classification (NCBI taxonomy): domain Eukaryota; kingdom Metazoa; phylum Mollusca; class Scaphopoda; order Gadilida; family Siphonodentaliidae; genus Siphonodentalium; species Siphonodentalium dalli. The sequence goes on from CP136065.1 coordinate 151,895,503, forward strand.
GGGGGGGGGGAGGGGTGGGTGTCTCAACTTTAATCAAAATTTTCAACAGTTGGAAATTTCATACCTGCCCTGCCAAAACATTAGTTGGAAATTTCACACCAACAATAGGTTGAAAATGTTCTTGTAGTTTGATTTTCAAACAATTTATTGGGGGGGGGAATTAATTATTTTTGGGCTAATATTTTCCCTATTTTTTGTCAAATTTTTTGGAAATTTTCCAACCTTAAAGGGGTACTGTACACAGAGATAGGCGATTTTTTTGATTTACTCCCATTGAAATAACTTTCAAGTTAGATTGTTTTCGTGTTATATGAGTTTCGTATAAACCTAATTTAGCGATGAAAATCTTAATCTTGGAAACAAAAATATTACGATTTCAAACTACGCGCCATGGTTTGACCTTCACCGGAGAAGACGCATGTCGCAGAAAGAACCGGAAGTTCGTTGCTCACAGTTTCGATTGATGCCTTCAATCTCTTCCATCGAACAATCTCACTCCCTTTAAAAATACTTGACGCTTTATGGCTCTTGTTTCTTTCTCCTTTTTCCGAATCGGTTATAACGGGCCTTCCTTTTGCAGGTAACATGTTTTGTTTGCACTCAATAATGTTCGCGAACGGCCGTCGATAAAAGACACACAACAGATGCGATTTCAAGAACGGTAACTCGTAATGGCATAATTCTCCATTTTATGACTCCAGCCATAAATTATTTTATATTAAATAATTCAATGTTACTTTTACGATAGCCTGTTAACCGGAACTTTTTCAGTAGACATCGTCGACTCGAATTAGTTATTTTATAATATAATATTCATATTAGATCGCTATTGTCACCGGGAATTTATTGAAATTGGGGTACAGTACCCCTTTAAGGGGGGGGTGACAGGTTGGAATTTTTCAACACTTGGAAAGCTTGTGTCCTGGTCCTTACCCCGTGGCCAGTCAAAAACTGCCAGTTAATTAAATTTTGGTCAACATTGTCATCAGTTGGAAATTTTCCAACCTAAGTGGGGGTATCAGGTTGGAAATTTCCAACTCTAGGAAGGCTTGAGTCTAGTCTAGATGCTAGGATTTTGCGATTTTCTTGTTCAGATTTCAAAATTTTCGCAAACCGGGCCGAACCAACCTGAGAGGGAGTATCAGGTTTTAAATTTCCAACGCTAGGAAAGCTTCATTTGAGGCCAGTCTAGATGCTATATAGGATTTGCGATTTTCTTGTATATCTTTAAAAAATTTCTCACACCGGGCCTAACAAACATGGTCAGCCCGGTGTGTCCTGGTCCTGGTAGCGGTACGGTCCTATTATACTAAACAACGAACATAAACGAACATAAACGAACACAAGTCGAAAAAGCGGAACAGAACAGACAGATGGGCTAAATTGGATTTGTGGGTGCGTGGTCCACCATTCTATGTGTATGTGGTATTATTTCCAACTTTAATGAGTTATGTTTTGAGTTATTAGCGTTATTTGAATACCAAGCTGTGGAAAACTAAGGCGGAACATGACACTTAACGCATGTTTTGTGGTGTATAATGAAGAAATAAACCATAATAATGCAACATGACGTGATTTTATTTGAGATTTGATGACATATATAGCGGACTTAAAGTTTAATTTTTTTGCCAGGAGGCAAAAATTGTATTTGTCTATTCTCGGATGACACAAGACACGGCGACGATGTATATTAGTATATGTGTATCAAGCAAATAATTATCATGTTTATAGTGCTGTACCTTCTTGGCACTTATTTTGCACTGTAACATATGTTTGTAGTGCTGTGCCCTCTTGACACTTATGTTGCACTCGAGATAAGTTTTCTCGGCGCATTTACCCACATTCAAGTGGGATCACAGGCTCCTGTGGTGGGAGTTGTGCGACTTTGCGCTTTTTTTATGATTGCCTATAGCTTTATGGTAGAAATTGATGAAAACGCCAGCCATAATTTAGGAAAGACAGAAAATGACAAGACAGTTAACAAAATTATCAATAAATTTGTTGTCACGAAACTGCTGACGATAGATGACAGAGAGGCTTATGACGAAATAGAGACTGATTTTCTACATCTTTACAGGACTATATAACACATATTTCACAAAGACGCAAAAATGAAGGCGAAAGTGTTTCTTCCCAGACAAAGTCACCGATCTGTTATTCCTCGCCTGTGGACGAACAATAATTGTGAAAGCATGAACAATGTAATTAAGTTGGAAAACGAGTATTCAATACGGACATGACGACGACGCAAACCTCGACCGACTGAAGTCTAACGATTCCAAAGACGGCAGCTATTGCAAAAAAGCCAGGTCAGACAAAACGTGTCAAAACATGCAGGACAAAAACCATTAAACGACAGCAACTGGAGTAATTAAATCTAACTCAATTTCAATCTGTTTTACTCCATTTCAACCAATTTTACAATTTCAACAATTAAACAATTTCAATAATCAATTTTACTCAATTTCAGATGATACGAAACGCTCTTTGTTCTGCCATATCAGACATTGTTTTCAAATAATATAAGAAACGCTCTTTGTAAATTTAATCAGTTTTCCAAAGCAAATCAAATAACAATAAGAAACTTAAATGGTAATATGAAACGCTCTTTATTTCTACCATATAAGGCAATCATAAAAAAGTCGCATAACTCCCACTTAAATGTGGGTAAATGCGCCGAGTAAACTGATATCGACTGCAAAATAAGTGTCAAGAAGGCACATGTGCAGCACTATAAACTTATAACAGTGAAAAATAAGTGCCCTCCCCCCACCCCCCCCCCCCCTGGAATACGGATCCCGGAATACCACTTAACATAGAGGGTGGAATACGGAATACCAGTTAACAGTCATATGGAATTTTCCGGATAAATTTTCTATTGCCGTACGAACGCCCGTCATCCCGCAGTGTCCACGTCTAAAATGATCTAAAATGAAGATGATCGACGATCTGTATGTCAAACCGTGAATTTATTGTGACAAAAATCGCATTTATATTATTATTATGATCATTTTTTGGAAGGTGTCGAAGGTCGACGGCGTACGAATACCGGTATTTTTGGAATACCGAATACCTCCTAACAGAGGGTCGGAAACGGCGTACCTCATAACAGGGCATGGAATACGGCGTACGAAAAGTGGGGGGGGGGGGGGGGGGGGGCATCAAGAAGGTACTGGTACAGCACCATAAAGAGCGCAAAATAAGTGCCAAGAAGGTACAGCAAGTGCTATAAACATATAAGAGTGCAAACTAAGTGTCAAGAAGGCACAGCACTATATATAGACCTGATAATTATGTGCTTGATACACATATACAGTTATACTAATACATCGTCGCCATGTCTTGCGTCATCCGACATAGACAAATACTATTTCTGCCTCCTGGCAATTTTTGTTTAAGTCCGCCTGACTTTTTACAAAGTCTGCTGGTCCCAAGCCCGGATAAAGGACGAGGGGAGTTTAAAATGTATCATATAGGCATATATGCATGGAATAATTGAAATGTTAAATTCGTTTTATTGAACAATTTTATCATTTACTTGTGGTCTAAAAATTAAATTCACAATTTGTTTTTGAATATATTTAGTTATAGTATTTATACATGTACGTCATTATCAGTCGCGTAATTACATTTTTATGCGGGAACAGAACCAAGAGAAGGATAAAAATATTCACACGTCTGGTTTAAAAGATAATGTTGTGTCTGGGAATATGCCCGTCTTTTTCCCCCGCCAATTACGATATCCCACGAACGTTCAAACGCGCCCAAAATTTACACCGGATGCATGTCGTGGACATTCCGCTTTTCAGCCGAAAAATAAAATGGGAAAATAGTTAATATGTTAATATATAGGCACTGCTCATACACTGGTTGATTATTACTATGCACAGGTAATGTTTTAGAGCATTTCAGAAAATATTAGAGGAGCGAATAGCTCAGTTGTTTTGCGGGCCGACCTCTGAGTTAGAATCTCAGACAAAATTTGAAGAAAAAAAAACACGTACTGGGCGAATTTCGTACCTCCGCTCTCAGGACCAGAGGCGACAACAATCTTGGACAAATTGGGCAACATAGGGTGATGGATCACGTGCCCTTACATACCTGTATTTGATATAAAAAAAAAGTCTTTTTACAAGATCCGATTTAGTTTATAATATTATCATCCATCTTTTGAAAATGAATTAACCTACATGTATACCCGATAGCTACGGTTGGCGATTATCGCAATACTATAGGGGAACACATTGTGCGTAACGTAACTATAACATGTATAACGTAGTCTGATAACAACTGATCGTCAATTTCATGCTTGAGAACTTTTAAACATATCATCTTCGGCTTGTTTCCCTTACCAAATTTCCCTACCCTAATTTCTCATGAGTTTCTCCTGTGAAACTCATGTTAGTTTCTCACATGAGTTTCTAAGTAGTTTTTTAAGATGCAAATGAGGTGGGTGGAGCTTAAAACGGTTCCTACTAAACAGCGGAGTAGAAGGGTGAAATTTGGTTTGTGGGTGCGCGTGGGTTAGTGTTGAAACGATTAGCGATTTTAAGGAATCGACTAGTCGCCAGAGGTAATCGACTACTAGTCGACTAGTTGGAACCCTTCTAAGAGTTCCCATTTCTATGCACATATGATGTATAAAATGAGCCATGTGGCATCGCAGTTTTGAGTATCCAACTCTTCATTTCAGAACGTTCAAACGAAAAGCACGTGAACGATATAATCTCACGTTTTGCCCATTAGTCTCCCAATTTGATGTCTTAAACGCGGCTCTCCTGCAAATTCCATATAATCTCACGTTTTGGGGAATGCAGGTAATAAAAACATTTTATTTAAACAAAATTGTCGCCGGTAACCAGGAAATAAATAGGCAAGTCTCGCTAATGAGATGTCGGGTGTGTTCTATTGTATTTCTGAATTGGAGCCTCATGTCGCGGGGGGGGGGGGGGGGGGGGGGGTTATGTGGGTATTATAATGATCTAGAATCTATTCAGTTACTGAGTTGAATTTACCAGCTTGATTTGTCGCGAATTATGTTTCGTATATCATTGAAGCCATTGTGTTGCATCGATACTCTAGTATTACACGTGCCACAGTGAGAAGTTATCACTGGTCAATTGCGTGCCATCGAAGTCGGCAGCTATACTTCATGTCTTTGATGATCAACATAAAAGAAACCGCGCCTACACTTGCATACATTGGGTTCAGTTCATGCCATGGAGTTCACTGCTCGTGCATGACTGGCAGTGGCATCGTTAAAGGAACAATACAATAAGGCTTTAAGAAGTTAATATGTGTTAACTGTTACAGATTATGTTATAATATGGCCGTGCAATGGCACTGCTGTCATGAATTAGCAGATAGGTAGTGCTTTTTCCCACGACTAGTCGACTAGCTGATTTCGGGATCGACTATAATTCAATAATCGCGTCGATTTCGACTAGTCGATTAATCGTTTCAACACTAGCGTGGGTCCATTCTATGTGTATGTGGTGTTATTTCCAACTTTGATGATTTATTTTTTGAGTTAATATATTAGCATTATTTGAATACAAAACTACTAAACAACGAACACAAACGAACATAAGATTAGCGGCAGTGCAGAGGCTACCATGCAGGTGTTAATTAACTATGGCTTACTCTATCTCCTTGTTTTTACTGCAAGATGATTATGTCAATTTTATCACTGATGGCAATAAAAACACGGGGAAACATCAGAGGTCGGCGTTTTAATGCATAGCTAACAAAACATTTGAGTGAATGTGAGTGAGTCATTGTTGTCAGTCTCTGAGATGACTATATATATTTTCTCAGTCTCGGAGATCACTCTGGTAAATGCTATTTCTGCTTGCTTTCCTGATACACGCTAGGGTCCTGCGAATTGGATATTTTGATCGCCCTTTTTGCGAGAAACTAAACTACACTCGACCTGCATTTTATCTGACACAAAGCATGTTTTGTGAATAATATCGCATTCATATCATCATTATGCTATACTATTAGTATATTCTTGAGGAAATTATCAAAATTTTATACATGTTGGAAATTTTGGAAACAGCGTTCTCAGCAAATATACAAATTGAGTGGAAATGAATAACTGCTATAGTGGAAATTTAATGAATATAACTGCTATAAAAAGTACATGATCTGAAATAGTAAAAGAGTCAAATGGCAATTTAATTGAGTTCAATACTGCTTCAAGAATTTCAACATTTTGTTAGCTGTGTGCTGAAAAATGGTGAACATAAATTTTGCAAGAATTGATACAAACCTTTGGTTGAGATGAATTTTCGCCTCACTTTTAGGTCATGAGTCCATAGCCAAATTTCCAGCTTACCAGCTATAGGCTAACACTGACCTATTATTGTTGATTGCTCCCAGCTGCTCGCAATTTTCTTCTAACATAATGTTGAGATTCTCGAAACAGTATTGAATTCAATTAAATTGCCATTCCGCCCTTTTTACTAGTTCAGGTCATGTACATGTACTTGTTATAACAGTTATTAATTTCCACAGATATGTATATTTGCCGAGAACGCTGTTCCCAAAAGTTCCCTTCTTCTAAAACTGATGAAAGTCATCCTTTTGACATTGTTATTGTTATATAATATGCATGATGTGGTCTTCAGATAGTATAGATTCCTTCATGTGGTGTACTAGCTTAACATTTAGGTAGTTTTCTGTTTAGGTCCATCTATACTTTCCACCTGCTGACATAGCTCAGGTGTGGAAACCCCTTAAAGGGACTCAATGCAAATTGAAACAATTGTTATGTAAACATTAATGATCGATACAGTGGCATTTCCGATAAAAGTAAAATTAGTCAAATAAGATATCAAAGTTTAATAAAAACTTGACGGTAAACTGTAAAATGTCAAAGCCTTGAAACATATTCTGAAAATCAAATCACTGAGAGCTTTCTGATTAATGGCTAAAAGCCATATTTCTGACTAAATCCTGAAAAGTTACCCATAATTCTGCTGTGGTTAAGGAGTCGATTATTTAGGGCAATACTGTAGTTATGATTTTACAGACTTTTATTATTTTTTCTCCCAATGGTTAGAATAGTCTATTATTGATCTGGACGGATGTTCAGGAAATAGCAGATGACAGACAAACAGATAATATAATTGGAGAAGAATTTCTATTCATTGGTGGGAAATTTTCAGATATTAGTTCAAAGATCTTATTATCTGAACAGTTCCTAAGGGAACTACTAGCCAAAGAGAATGTTAACAGTAAAGAAAGTGTTAAGGATAATTATTGATTATTAAAAGTCATATCAAATATGTAAACAGTACTAAACACGTACATTGTAATTCAGTTACATGCACAATTGGCCTTGCATGGTTAAAGTTCATTATCTAGTACATTTCATTGTAATCCTTCAGCATTCTACAGGTATATTTGATGTGGTCTATTTGTTTAATTTCCAGTGAAGATACCAGTATAGCCTCAATCTGAGAACAAATCTAATGGGTAGCCAACAGTCTTCTGCCACTAAAGTTGTCACTGCAGCTGTTAAGACTCCTGCAGTAAAGATGGCTACATCTGACTTTCTGGATGGATTTGTGAAGCCAGGTTTTGAGGGTGTGAGAGAAACATTCAGGTAGGGTTGGGTAGAGAAGAAACAATTATATCAACGGCATATCATAAGTAGGTCATGCCAATTTAGTTTTTGGTTTAAACATATTTATTTGTCTAAATTTGATAATACATAGGAAATGACACATAAATTTGTATTATATAGACAATAGGATTGGAGGACAGGTGCTTACTCACTTTTGAGTACCTGATCCTCTCCCAAATTAGTTTTGTTTATTTGTTAAAAAGACATGGCTTGATCGAAACTCAAAATTATGTATACATGTACATAATTTGGAAAGAGGTCTCTCAAAACATATCATTCCAAGCCTGAAAATGTGTTTTGTTTCTTATATTTTTCTATAATTTAATCATAAGCTGTCAATCCACGGAATACCGTGAAACAATTGGCTGCCACACACTTGACCAGTTAGGTCATTTCTTGACAACCTATAGTAATGGCCTAAATAATCGACTCCTTAACCACAGCAGAATTATGGGTAACTTTTCAGAATTTAGTCAGAAATATGGTGAGAGCTATCCGATGAATGGAAACAAGCCATATATCCAACTAAATCCTGAAAAGTTACCCATAATTCTGCTGTGGTTAAGGAGTCGATTATTTAGGGCATTACTGTAAATTTATTGCTACTTTCCCGCTACAGAAATGACAGTAGCGCCAAGTGACCACGCCTATACCGCGTGCCTAAAAAGTGTACACGGAAACTGTTCGATGCTTTCTACCATTTAACATGACATTTCTTTGCTGCATCAATAACCATACTAGATGCAAATATTCAGTGCAAAAGTAACCAGACAAATCAACAAGATGGTACTTTTGCAAATTAAAGAAATGAAACACGGTAATTAAATCTAACAAGGATTTGTGCCACCGCAGTCGAATATCAATTGCACGTGCACCTACAGCTGCCCAGTGTCTCGCGATCTGTTGCGACAGTCCAATCAAAATCGCTGAATTGCCGACGCGACATGATCAATGATAAGCACAAGTTTTGAGTGACTCTTTCAACTTCACGTGTCTTTTTAGTTGGAAATAGTCTCAATGTTGTACGCTCATTATACTTCTACTTATGGCGGTTCTCCTATGAAATGACGGTTTAAATTAAAGAAATAACTCTTGTTTCGATTAAGGTTATGATTTATAACTGAAAAGTTTGCATAACCTTAATCGAAACAAGATTTATTTTTAAAATAAATTTTACATCTTTTCATTTGTGCCAGTTCAATTTCTATTGGTTGGCATCCGTCATTCCATGCGCCGTCAACAATTTCCTTTGGCTCAGCCTACAGGCCGCATTCCTCATCCAATCATCACCAAACTTTATATAGATTTTTTGGGGTGACCTCCAGATGGGAGCCAGCCAGCAGCAATCTTTGATTTTACTCTTTGTATGACTAAATCCTTTGGCACATCCTATAGGTCACATCATCCTCATCCGATCGTCACCAAACTTCTTGTGGATTTTTCATGGGTGACATCTAGATGGAAGTCATCGATTTTTTCTGAAATTCTGAAATTTGTTAAAAAATATGGCTGCCAGTAGCCATCTTGAATTTCAAATTTGAATCCATCAGCATTGCCTGCATCCTGCATTTATTGGAGCACTGGTTTGAAAATTTGCAGGCATGTTAAGGATCACCTCTAGATGGGAGTCAATTTTTTTTAACAATTTTCAATGAAAAACATGGCCGCCGGCAGCCATATTGGATTTTACTTTTTGCATGACTAAATCCTTTGGCACACCCTACAGACCACATCCCTCATTCGATCATCTGCAAAATTTATTAGAATCTTTGGGGGTGAATGCTAGATGGGAGCCATCAATTTTGTTCCGAAATTCGTTATAAAACATGGCCGCCAGCAGCCTTCTTGGATTTAAAATTTGATCCATCGGCACACCCTGCAGCCCACATTTATTCATGAAATGTTTGAAATGAAAATAATTTCATCTACAAGCCCTTTACATGTACTGTAACTTTTTGACTTTCATTCTTCTTTATCATTCTATTCATTGTTCAGCTAAAAATTAACTCCTTCCCATTTGAGCTACAGTGTCATTGACACTTTCATTTTAGTCAGCGATCACGTAAAATTTGCAACTGTAGATCATGTGAAAATGTAGAGTTGTCCTCTCTCCGAAACGTTTATGGAGCTACATGATTAAAACAAAGAGAAAGCAGTGTGTGAAGTTTTTAAATTGTTTCATGTCAAGATAACACAGTATAACTTTTCCAGGCATTCCGTTTACAATTCCAGAATTGCGATGCGTACAAATGGCACAGTATTTGTGTTCGATGTTATGTTTATATGACTTCAATGCACCTTTCTGAGACGTATGATGCTCGTAGAAATGTAGTTCAGGTATTTATCGACCTATTTCGATACTGGAAAAAATTAAAAAGTGAATATGATTGGAAGCATTTTTGGAGCGCAAACTGCCATTTGGCTTTAAAAAGTTTACATCATTTCAATTAATTTTATTCTCAATTAACCCTTTGAACCCGTAACACCTATATTTCGGTGCAAATGAAGAGTGACTATATCCCGTAAGACCGATATTTCGGTGCAGCGACGACATGAGTGATTTATATTTAGATGGCATCCGGATATGTCAGCATTGCCCATGGGCCATGGGTTGAAATATATGTGCATGCGCATATCATATAATCTACAAAGAACTTATAATATTTTAATAAACTGGCATATATGGCATATAGTGTCATGTTCCACATGTTTGTGGAACAGACACAATTTAGACAAATAGTTTCAGTTTAAATTACCCTCTCGTATATTAATCAGTGTTCTGCCACATATGGGGAAGGCTCTATCACATATCAAGTTGATTTATTCGTGCATGCACAGAGCATCACAATGAGAAATAAATGGTTTACAGCATACTTGTACACAACAGACCGACTAATATATATTTAAATGTTCCATATACACGTCAGCGGTGGAGAGGACATGTATATGGAATGGTTACCCGCCAGTATCGGGTAGGAATATATGCGCATAGCATTGGCTATATTTCACAAAAAACATGCATTTTTAAGTTAAAATACCACTGAATGGTTAGTGCAATGGTGTCATACGATCATTTGTGGTATTTGCTTAGCAACCGTTGCTATCCTTAAATAAGACATTTGGTTCACTCTTCTGGTCGGGTATATCTCAAATTTTACATCATGATATTACCTGCATCGAAAACGCAATCACTGGCCTTGCATTATGATGCTATATAAGCTATAATTGCATTTTCCAATCAATTCCAGTAGTTGCCTAGCAACTGTTACCAAGGAGTTGCTGCGTGACAAAGTCTCTCGATCTTATAATGATCAGTGTTCCAATGGGGCCAAACCTGTAAAGTTTCAGACCTGTGTCACAATTTAAACATAACCAATGTCATGCGACAAGACACTATCTAATTTAAGGGAAAATACCACTGGGAGCCCCGGGTCAGGGTGTCGGTCGCTGTGGGGTGTCAGTGTTCAAAGGGTTAAGAAACAGTTTTTTTTTCTTTTGTAAACTTAATGCATGTGTGTTCAATGATGTTGATTATAAAATAAATTTTTATTTTTATTTCTCTTGTGAGCACAAAAATTGGCATAAAAAATTCTAGTTTAATATGAATTCAAATTGGCAGCATTGAATCGTGAATTTCCAGCAGTAAAGAACTGCTAGGGTTGAAAAATTGGTCACGTATATGCCAATTTAATATTAAAACTTAAGTCTGCCTCCAATACCTCTTATTTGCAGAAATAACTTATCGTCTGGACTGGAGACTGGAGGGAGTTTCTCGGCTTACTATAAAGGCGAACTCGCTGTTAACCTCTGGGGAGGATATGCTGACAAAAAGGCTCACCGCCATTGGAAAAAAGACACAATTTCATGTTTATTTTCGACAACCAAAAGTCCTTCGTCTGTCGTGATTGCGCATATGGTTGACAGGTAAATTTATGACAGCATTGACATGTCTTATTTGAATCTACAGTCAATTGCAGTGAATTGCTTATTTATTAATTGCATATTTATGATCATTTGTATAAAAGTAGCATGCACCCTTACATTTGCATAAAGATCACATGGTATCCTGCTTTATTGCTTAGTAAAATTGCCATAAAAGCATCCTAAAACTAGCAAAAAATCAGACATAATGGGGTTGAATTGGTAATTATTTTAATGTGTTCGATAACCATCGTGTTTTAATTTATATTCCTTTTTATGATGTCCATGTTCACGAAAATAACAGCACAATATGGTGTTCTGACTGCTTTAGAAGTGAATCTTTTATTCAGGTGATTTGCAGAATTTTCTAGGAATGCAGCCGCCAGATTAGATAATTTGGCAGCGACATCGCAACTCGAGCTGTTTGCAGGCAAATGGTGGAGTGATTTCATCATTTTTATTGATGTAAAATATAAGGAGTATTATCCCTTTCATGATGGGAGTTGAGCTTGTGCAGCATTAAAGATTCTGTGCCAGTGCATTCTCTTTTATATTTTTGTTAAGTGCGCATTTTTCATCGCGGTGACAATAGATTGTTTTGGCTGTGGTTGTTATTTACATTTCCTTCATGTTTTTGCTTTCCTTCAACATTTGTTCAGCTGCTAGTTGTTACCTTTTGCTGTCTCATGAAGTTTGACTTGATATATTTTCAATGCTGTGCAACCGGCCATGGAAAGGTTACTCACTCCAGCCTGAATACATAATACAGAACATAGCACCATTCTTACTGTCATATGTCTGAGTTTGCTATAGGCCTTTACTGGTACGATGTTTCCAAAGTACGAAACCTGCGTGTTCAAGACCGGCAATACTGCTTCATCACCTAGTCTCAGCACTGTCGATCGATTCAGCACTTCTGAATTGGCTTTCCATTTGGGGTAAAACAAAATATGGCCTAAAGTTTAGCCAAATGAGATTTGCCAATTTGGCCGACAGTATGAACCCTGGGGATATCTGATCTTGTATCTAGACTGATCTTGCTGATGTGGCACTCAAAACATATTTTGTTTTCTGTAATGTGCTGTTAATTTGAGGTCATACCAGCTATGCCAATCTAAACATTTTAACTGTTCTTGGTATCTTTATGTCAAACTAGCTTGCTGTATATGTAATTTGAGCAGAGAGATATCAAGCCATAACTACATGAATGATTTGCCAAGGTGACCAACAAACAGGTGTGAAGAAATTATTTCAAATGCAAATAATGTACGTTCACATTATGTGGCAGTGCGATCCAAAGACATCACACTACAAAATGAGCTTGCCAACTACTGAGGCCACTGTTTTTTTTGTCCCCCAAAAATAAATTTCGGGGGACTTTAGAAATCAGTACCATCTGGCTGATCCGGTCGTAAGCACAATAACTCAAACAAATGTTATCCGTTTTCAATAATTATTAGTTGAGTTTTGACTTATGGTTTGACGAGGGACGGTTGGCGGCGGACCTAAAGAATGCCTTATAACTTTGACATTTGTGAACGGATTAAAAAAAAATTTGGTATGTGAGTTGCTCCCAATGACTATTTACTGCCTGTAGAAAATGAGTCATGTCCGAACTTTTTGACAAGAGTTATCCATCTTTGATTACTTTTTTTTTAGTTTTTCACTGTTAGCGCAATAACTCACGCAAATATTAACCAATTTCAACAATATTTGGTATATTAGACTCTTGCAACAATATCTCGTACGAGTTCGAAAACCAGGTTTGTCCTAAATTTTATTCCGGAGTTATGGGTCTTAGTTTGTCTATTTTTAGCAATGTTATCACCGTTAGCGCGATAACTCGATGAAATATTAACCGATTTCAACAATATTTGGTATATGAGTCTCCGGCAACGATATCTCGGACGAGTTCGAAAACCAGGTTTGTCACAATTGTTTTTCGCAGAGTTATGGGTCTTCGTTTGTCTATTTTTAGCAATGTTATCACCGTAACTGAACTAGCGCGATAACTCAATGAAATATTAAGCGATTTAAACAATATTTGGTATATGAGTCTCTTGTAACAATATCTCGGACGAGTTCGAAAACCTGGTTTGTCCGAATTTTTTTTCCGCAGTTATGGGTCTTAGTTTGTCTATTTTAATAATTTTTTTATCACCGTTAGTGCGATAAATCCATGAAATCTAAACCGATTCAATTGATATTTGGTATATAGGTCTATTGCAATAATATACCACCGTCTGACTTTTTTCCCGGAGTTGTGCACCTTATTGGCAGAAGTTTGGTTTGACTGCCAAAAAACTCGACAAAAGCATCTTAGATGTGTACCCCTTGTTTATTTATGAGTTGGTTGCCACAATATCTCGGGAAGAATTCGAAAACCAGTTCGTCCCATTTTTCTTACCTGAGTTGTGCTTCTTAGTTCGACGATTTATCGCAATTTTTATGTCGTGAGCGCAATAACTCAAACAAAGATTAACCGATTTCAATAATTTTGTTGATGAGTTGGTTGCCACAATATCTTGGATGAGTTCTAAAACGAGTTCGTCAGATTTTTTTTTTACCTGAGTTACCTTAGTTTGATGATTTTTTCGCCACTTTTGTTTATCGTAAGTGCAATATCTTGAACAAATATTAACCAATTTCATAAAAAATTTTGGTTTATGAATTGGTTGGTTCAGTCCAAATATTTTTTGAACCAAATATTTTTGACTGTACGTGTTATGTCTTATTTCGACTTATTTTGAAATATTTGAGGTTTTCATTGGACTTAGAACGCACACAATTCTTGGTTTCTGAATTATTACTTTTAGTTATGTTTCTTTAATCGGAGTGAAACTTGTTATGTGGATTAAATAATTTTACGCCTAACACTGCCAATCTCGGAGTTAGCCACCGTGGAGTTAGCCAATCTTGGAGTTAGTCTCTGTTTTGGGGACACTGTGGTTGGCGACCTTTTATTTTATTAATATTAATATAAATTTTATTAATTATTTTTTAAGATAGGGTAGGCGGGAAAACAAATAAAATAAAAATTATTTTGAATTTTGTTCATGTTTATATAAAAAAATCAGGTAGGAAGATAAAAACAAATTTTAAATCGTCATTCGCTTTTGATATATATATTTTAGGGACCTGTTGAATTACAATGAGAAAGTTGCAAAATATTGGCCGAATTTTGCTCAGAATGGCAAGAAGGACATAACACTTGAACAACTGATGAGTCATCAGGTTGGTTTGTTTCTATATTCAGATTTCAAATCACCCCCGTGCCTTTTGTGTATCCATCGCATCCCATGCCATCAGTTAGATCGACACACAAGCCTGAGCTTAGTGTGCCTGTCACTTGCATAATGAGGTCCCCAGAGGGTGAATTTAGTGACACTATCTCGCATAGTGGGCTAGCATCACTAAATTCACCTCTGGGGACATCATTATGTTATGTGAGACATAGACCCAGATTGAAGTTCCCAAATGATGAATATTGTGATGTACACCCATTGGGAACCTCGATTATGCAACATGTTGTTTGTCAATTTGGGGATATAGAGAAACTAAACTAAAAAAGAAATAGAATCTATGTGAAGAAGTTTCTATAGAAATTTGATAATAAAGAAACTTTCCACAGAAGATGAGGCCTATGCGGGATAGCATCACTAAATTCACCCTCTGGGGACTTCATTCTGCAAATGACAGGCACACTAAACTCAGGCTTGTAGACACACCAGTTCCAGGTTCCATTTATGCGTGGATAAAGTCAAATGGCAGAATAGGACGGAATGTGGAATTAAGTGAGAATCTGCTGAACATAATTTGTAATGGTGCGAAACATGCAATTCCTCTAAAAAAATATCACTTTAGAGTGCTCTTTTTTGGTGATAATAGAAAGCTTGATATTTGCCCGAAACGAATATAAATTAGCCCCACCACTCACCAAAAACCAAGTCATGCAAGTATTCGGCCATCAACTGACATACCCTAACACAAGAAAAGTAAACTTTCTACGACTCGGGGAATTGTGATGCAATTTCTGTTCAGCGATTTGTCATACATTGTTCCATATTCCATCCCATTTAGCTATCTGTCCTATCGTCTGCATATATATGATGTGCAGAGGGCTTCAGCTTAACCCTTTATATACTAAATACTCATTGATAAGTAGTTCCCTTAGGAAATGTTCAGATAATAATCATTATCTGAACATTTTCACCTTAAATATGAATCCTACTTGTAGCACTTATCTTATTGTCTGCTTGTCTTACCTGAACGTCTCTCCAGATGAATATTAGACCATTCCAATGAATACTTTTATAACTGGGCTGGAGTAACCATTTAGTATAGAAAGGCTTAAAAGAATGGATTAGGGAGAATTCACTGCACTTAGCAGCATCATCTGGGAAAATCGATGAAAATTTACCAGAAAATAAGTTCCTTTGTATTACAGAATCAAGAGGATTAACTGTTTGTAGCTATGGAAACACTTATGCCTGCCTTGTAAATGAAAAAAATATACATTTTTTATGGCTTTAATATTCATATTTTTTTTCAAATTATAAGTTTACTCACCTGAGTCAAGAGGGTATCTTGCCAAATCATTAACCTTTATTTTACTAAATAGGTTCTTCCATCAGTTATAAAAGATTAGATTGGAATGATCTATTTTACTCACCTGGAGGGATTTTCAGGAAATATAAGCAGATGACATATAATATAATTGCAGAAGGATTCCTATTCATTGGCAAGAAATGTTCAGATAATAAGTTAAACAAACTGTCTATACTTATTATAACTACTCGTAAATGAGTATTTAGTAAACAAATGGCAAAGAATGACAACTTTTTTATGATATGATAAATAAACTCATATTAAAAATAAAAGATTCATTCAATTACTGCCGTGTGGATAGTGGAAAGCAGTTAACCCTTTCATGACGGGAGCCATGCTGGTGCAGCATTAAAGATACTGTGCCAGTGCATTCTCTTATATATGTGAGTCTACCATAGGGAGCCTCACATATACAAGAGAATGCACTGGCTTACAAGTTTAAGGTACATATTGTTAGGCCAATGTACATGTATTCTCTTATATATGTGCGGCTCCCACAGGGTTTTCTCAACATTTTAGGAAGGGTTAACTAATTTTAATCAATTCGTTTAGACTGTGCAGAGGTAATATATAAAGAAAGGATATGAGTGCAATTTATTATTATTCTGTTCATGACACACTTTTTATCATTATAATTCATTGAATAGTCTATTTGGACACAGAAGATACTAAAATTATGACAAGATAAAATATCTTGTGGATAGTGTAGAAACGATTAATCAACTAGTCGAAATCGATGCGATTATTAAATTAGTCGATCCCGAAATCTGCTAGTCAACTAGTCGGGGGAAAAAGCAGTACCTATGTGCTATCATGACAGCAGTGCCATTGCACGGCCATATTATCATGTAATCTGTAACAGTTAACACATATTAACTTCTTTAAGCCTTATTGCATCGTTCCTTTAACGATGCCACTGCCAGTGACCTGAACTGAACGCAATGTATGCACGTGTAGGCGCAGTTTCTTTTATGTTGATCATCAAAGACATGTTCAAAGTGTCGCTGCCGACTGAACAGTGTCTAGTTCCATGGGACACAATTGACCAGTGATAACTTCTCACTGTCTCACGTGTAATACTAGAGTAATGATGCAACAAAATGGCTTCAATGATATACGAAACATAATTCGCGACAAGTCAAGCTAGTAAAGCCAACTCAGTAACTGAATAAATTCTAGATCATTCTTATACCCCTACCCCCCCAACCCCCACCCCCGTGACACATGAGGCGCCAATTCAGACAGACAATAGAACACACCCGACATCTCGTTAGCAAGACTTATGAACGAGACTTGCCTATTTATTTCCAGGTTACCGGTGACAATTTTTGTTTAAATAAAATGTTTTTATTACCTGCATTCCCCAAACCGTGAGATTATATGGAGGTTGCAGGAGAGCCGGGTTTAATACATCAAATTGGGAGACTCACGGGCAAAACGGAGATTACATAGTTCACGTGCTTTCCGTTTGAACGTTCTGACACGGAAGAGTTGGATACTCGAAACTGCGATGCCACATGGCCCATTTTATACGTCATATGGGCATAGAAACAGGAACTCTTAGAAGGGGTCCGACTAGTAGTCGATTACCTCTGGCGACTAGTCGATTCCTTAAAATCGCTAATCGTTTCAACACTACTTGTTGATGATCCATATATGTGTTGTCCGACATTTTGACAGTCACCGACCTGTGACAGTTTTATTCAAGTGTTTTGGTGTTCATGTAGAACAAAATAGTTTGCTATTGGACGGAGTTAAGAGCTGTCAACATGTGTGTGCTGTCACCGTGGGCATAGGTGTGACATTTCCAGTTAT
The DNA here is from genome assembly GCA_032622095.1 of Siphonodentalium dalli. NCBI lineage: Eukaryota > Metazoa > Mollusca > Scaphopoda > Gadilida > Siphonodentaliidae > Siphonodentalium > Siphonodentalium dalli. Next base: position 151,913,480 of record CP136065.1, read on the forward strand.
ATTTTACTGAGAAATCGTTATAAATCACCTATACTAAATATTTATTAACCTACTTCAACCCACGAAACACATTAAAAGTAAACAAAATATAGACTTTTATCCTTTCTTTACTAAATGCTCATTGACGAGTAGTTGTTATATCTCATGAAATGTTAAGATAATAATTTCAGCAAATAACCATATTAAATGAATATTTGCCACCAATGAATAGGATTCATTCTGCACTTTCTATTATATATAGTCTACTTATAGCAACCACCAGCATGCTGCAGGTGCGCATGGTTGTTTACACCTTAGGTGCAGGTAAATGACATCATATATATTTTTTCTATATCTATCAGTGATTTTTCAAAGATCGCGGGTAAGGAATTTGGAGAAATTGTCAACGGACTTCCGGTTAGCAACAGTGTGGAGATTGCCAAAGCGTGGAATCGGGAATGGACCATCGGGATGAAAATGAAATTACCTACTTCTCAACTTAAGAAAATTCCTATTAGTTTCTTTTAGTTCAATTTCGTTGGATAACTTAATGAAAACCAGCGAAGAAGTCATGACACGTTTCTGATGTCATTTTGGATTTGCGGACCAGAATCCAGATAAGATTGCACAATCCACGACAAGTCTTGTCATGTGTTACTGCATGATGTTACATAAATTATTCTTAGCGTTATGTCGCCGATAAAAGGAATTTGAGGCACAACTTGTGTGGTTGCTCCACTACATGTCACGTACAATTCATATTATATTTCCTGAATATCTCTCCAAATGAATAATAGTCCTTCCAGTGTATACTTTGATAACTGATGTGAGATTCCATTTAGTAAAGAAAGTGTTAATATAATCATGAAGATTATGTATATAGGCCTTTAAATGTTTGTTTTATCTTTTCAAAGGCAGGTCTTTGTGCATTAGATGAGCCATTCAGATTTTCACTTATTAGAGATGATCCTGAGAAGCTGTGTGAATTGCTAGAGAAACAGAAGCCTCTCTGGGTACCTGGTACGTTTTATTGCATATATATTTAAAGTGCCATATAACATTCAAACCGTATTAGGTTAAACTTCATAATATCTTGCTATTACAACATTTCGGAGATCAAAATAGGTCTTTTTTCTGGTACCACTATCTACAACAACAACAACATTTCTAGGAAACTCGTTTTGAAGGTTCCTTAGCACTGCTGTTCCTAAACAAATGCATGAGAAACATCTGGTGTTACACATATTTCACATAAATTATTGTTTTAAAAGATAAATTTTAATATAAAAATGTAACAATGTTCTAAAAATAGCCACATAATCTGTCCCAATTCATAGAAATAATTCATAGAAAATTTCATTTACTAGCGACAGAAGCTCCAGTTGACTGGTTTACTGACGAATAATTATTATTTTACATCCAAGGAATCTATACGAAAAGTTCAGGAAGAGATACACCATCATTCTGCATGGCCTCATCTGTTATGGGCAGAGCTGTTAAGTTTCGCGGATTGTCCGTGAGACTCCCGGGTAGTCATGGCAATTCCGCAAATACGGATAACCCCCAATTTCTCACGAATTCAGCTAAACCCAGCATTCGAAATCCAAATAAACGATGTTATTTTATTTTTCAAGTTTTCCTGCTTATGCGGGAAGGGATTTCCTTATTTCCGGTACCATAAATACCCACACATTAACATTCACAGAATATATACCGTCGGTAGCTTTTGATGTTCCCTCCGTTCGAAGACTGATCAGTGGTGGCCTGTGACAGATATTAATTTATTTTCACACTCTGGTGAAGCCACATGTATAAGGGTGTTGTTATAGTATACAATACGTATAATCACAAGTGTGCAGCTGTATTGTAAGGCCCCTTGATGAACATTTCTAAGTATCAGATTAGTGGTATGCATTGCGAATGTAATGTGTCAATTTCATTTGCGGGTAAAACGGGTCAGTTTCGGTTTCACACATACATGTCCAGTGGTAACCTGTGTAACTCAGGTTCGTATTTACTTATTTAAAAAAGTTTCTTCTTAAAATTTGTTAATAAATGATGGAATGTGTCCATTTCTTTTGGGGGTTAAACCGTAAGATGAGTCCATTTTGTAGTTTATTCTGATGTTGTACTTTTGGCTTCACGCATATCTGGCTGTATCCGGTAGAATTCTGAGTAGCTTTACTTAGTTTATACGAAGTGTCTGTTTCTTTCTCTTCAATAAATGGTGGTGGTCTCTCGATTAACACAGGTGGAATTTGTCTTTTGAACCGAAAATTAGGTGGTAATGTTTAACAAGTGATCGCCCATTGCAGGTGATATATAGAATAAACCAGTCGGTGAACAGGAAATGCGGTCGCAAGTTGGAGGTGGCCCGTCCCGCAAAATTTTCCCGGATTGCTATTTTAAAACTTAAAAACATGTCTGGTTATGGAAAACCTACACTCAGATTTAAGTTCCCAGGTGGTGATGTGCACCTCAATTATGCACTTTGTCATCTGTCAAAAAGAAAAAGAAACTTTCTAAGAAGTTTCTAAAGAAACTAAAAAACTTGTTAATTTGATAATAAAGATACTAGTACTTTCCAGAGGAGATGAGTAAGCAGAATGAGGTCCACAGAGGGTAAATTTAGTGGTGCTATCCTGCTGTATGGGGTAGCATCACTATATTCACCCTCTGGGGACCTCATTCTGCAAATGTCCGGCACCATATTTTGAGGCCTGTTGAACATTCCTATAAATAATTTAGTGGATCAAGTAACAATTGAATAGTTCAGTGTCCATCCATCTTTACAGGTGAAGGTCATGGTTACCATGCAATCACATTTGCTCTGTACCTGGACCAGATAGTCAGGAAAGTCGATCCTCAAAGGAGGAACTTATCACAGTATTTCAAGGATGAGATTGCGGAACCATTTGGTTAGTATTTACAATCCACACAAAATATCAGATCAAAATGCATAGAACTTCATAGATTGTAAGAAAATCAAAATCCATTTTTCATGATTTGTGGAGTGATTGATTGCAAATGTTGGTAAAAAAACTACCAAGATTATCAGTCCAATTATGGTATTCAGGCCTCATATGGTCGTTTGCAGAATGAGGTCCTGAAAAGGGTGAATTTAGTGATGCTACCCCACACAGTGGGCTAACGTCACCAAAATATTCCTCTGGGGGACCTCATTCTGCATGGCCTCATCTGCTATGGGAGACGTAGACATATTTTAATTTCCCAGATGGTGTTGTGCCCCATTGGGCATCTTGTTTATGCATTGTGTTGTCTGCCAGTTTGGGGATATAGAGAAACAAAACTAGAAATGAAAAAGAATAATTCTAAAGAAAAAAAACTTGTTAATTTGACAATAAAGATACTTCCAAATAAGATGAGGCCTAAACAGAATGAGGTCCACAGAAGGTGAATTTAGTTATGCTAGTCCACTGCGGTGTATGGGAGACTTGCATATAAGAGAATGAACTGTCAATGGATCTTTAATGCTGCTCCCGTCATGAAAGTTTTCTGTATATTTTTCACAAACTTTCATTCTGAATTCTTGGTATTCATGTTGTCCACATGATTCCTGCCCATGGTTATTCAACTCAATTTGAAGATATTGAGTGTAATCATTAAGATGGCGCAGAGTTGGGTTATTTCCATATTAATGCATGGTCGTAGCAAATTTGTCAGAAATTTTATCTTCCCGAATTGAAGTTACATCATCAAACTTATGGATTTATTGAAAAACTAGAGTACTTATCTGATACAAGTACTGGTTTATTTTATTTTTGGTAAAGATCCATTTAATTTTTGAGTTGCCAATTTTTTTTTTTTTATAGTGCCTCGGTTTTAATAACAATCTATGCCATAAAATATCATTAAAATACTATAATTCATCACCATTTGGAACGTCTGTGTCTCAGAAGGTGCCCATAGAGTAATAGAAAATAGTTGAAATCATAGAAATATTTCCCCCGTTGCGGCTCCCAGAATGCAACAGAATTCAAACAAACAATTTATTTTCAAATGAAGGGGAATAACTCTATATCTTTAAGATATATAGTTATTCCCATTCCATCTGATTCCATTGAAAATAAGGAAACTTAAGCAGAACACACGTCGGTATCTCAACAAAAACATGTTCAAAGTTTATTACACCGAATATGTTGATAATACAGTACAATGTTTTGAAGCTTCCTCTTTCAAATGATATATAATATGGCATATATTATATATAAAATGATCTGGGGGTTCGAAAATTAAGTGAGCGTTTGAAGAAATTTTGGATACTTCCTATCAAACTGACCTGGTGTTCAAAAGAAAGTCCATGTTCATACTTTATCAAAATGAAAATATTTGAACCAATAAACCAGTGATTGTACAATATCACATCAAAATATTAGCTTTCTGTTTTTGTGATTTTCATGAGAATTGAGCTGCAGCTTGATTAAATTTAGTTTTTAGAAATAACTTTTCTATTAAGAAATATTTAACCTAATTCTGAGGTATGAATTATCTGCCTATGAAATCCAACAATACCATTAACTAAAGTTAACCCATCCATGAATGGAGCTTCCTGAAATTTTGCAAAAACCATGTGCCAATGCATTCTCTTAGCTACAGGGTTTGCGCTGGATGAAAATGTTTTGCCAAATAAAATTATTTTTTGCCATTTAAAAAAAATATTTCCCAAATTTAATCGCGCTTATAATTGGGGAAATTATTGTGTTTTATCTTTGTTATATACTTTAAAAACTAACCACAGACACAGGTAAAATGACCTAGTGGCAAAACAAGTTAGTATTATTAATAAATATCAAAGTAGCAATAAATATCTAAGCAACACCTGCCTGGAAACTACATTTACCGGTAATGTTGCTACACAGTCATCAAGCATACATATTATTTCTCCTTGTATCACTGCTGAAATCAACGAGCCATAAATTAATCCAAACAGACAAAGGGAGGATTAACTGTCAAAACAAATTAATATTATTCTTATGCGGTATCTACATTGAGAACATGTTACCAAGTACATGTACTTACAACAGCCTCAGTGAAAATTTACAGAACATTGCTTTTTTCGAACTGACATTTTAACCATGATTGATTAGCTGTTTGATGAAACTTTGATTATGACAGAAAGATGGGATTACCTTTTTGTGAAAACTAAAGACAGTTACATATAACTGTAGACATAACACTGCTGACTGCACTACATGTAAATTGATATATAGATAGATAGATTTCTTGTTTTGGTTTCCCATTGTATTGTCTGTGTAATTCGGCACACATGATGAATAACCCACTTTCGATGATGTTTTATGACTAGATAATTCACATCCCATAATTAAAAAACACACTTGCAAGCGGCAGTGCGAACCCTGCTTATATATGCGAGTCTCCCATAGGGAGCCTCGCATATATAAGAGCATACATTGGCCTAACAATATTTACCTTGACCTTGTAAGCCAGTGCATTCTCTTATATATACGAGGCTTCGTATGGGAGACTCACGTATATAAGAAAATGCACTGGCCCAAGATCTTTAATGCTGCTCCAGCACAGCTCCCATCATGAAAGGGTTAACGAACCTCTGATATATATGCACTTCCCCCCGGGACAAAATTAGGAACAAGTGGCACATTTTAAGATGTCTCCCGAGTCACCCTCTTGGCTGGTCTCTGTGAGGACCTGATATTTCTTAAGACAGTGGAAACATTTTTCACCCCAGCGAAAAAATTTCAGGAATTGACTTGCAAATAGGACTCCCAAAAAAGGACCATCATCGTGCAACACGACTAGTGACCTATAGAAAACCAGGAAAGGATCCACAAGCATCTATGGAAGTATTATTAGAGAACTTCAAGGGTGATCCAGAAGTTTTTAATAAGATGCCCGGGAATGTTGTGGAATGGATTGATGCAAGTACTATATTCACTACATATATTCATGACTGGAGCTTCCTGAAATTTTGCGAAAACCCTGTGTCAATGCACTATCTTATATATGCGAGTCTCCCATTGGGAGCCTCGCATATATATAATGCATTGGCCAATATATATAACAGTGAAATGTATCCCATCGTTAAAAGGAATACTGATATATATATATTATGAACTAATCTGCATAGTCGCAGATATATAGTGATTTCACACTTATTACCCATTTAATAGTAACATCCAACTCCTGATATCATCAGATCAAATCGCGCGAATGTGACATAAAATGTGTTCATACTTACCAGAACCATTGGTCCCGCTGGAGATAAAATCCCTTAAAGAATTTAACCAGCAGAGAACATTTTTAACAGACAAAAATTCTAGCACAACAATAGCATTACTCCAGCTAATTCCAATTGCAAACTCATTAACATTAAAGGTACTCAATCCGATTAGACGCTCCTAAATTACTATTTCTTTGGCTTTGGGGGTAAAAAATATTTGATTCGAGTCGGGGAACCCACCCTTCAAAGCTCAGAGTGATCAGATATCAATTTTTGAAATTTGTTAATTTTTGGAGATGTGATCCACTTCCACGTGCTCAAACGGACAAATTACGGGTGTAAGATGGATAACTCTAAAATCAAGTGGTTATTATTAACACTAATAACCACTTGATTTTAGAATTATCCATCTTACACCGTCCACTTCCACGTGCTCAAATGGACAAATTACAGGTGTAAGATGGATAACTCTAAAATCAAGTGGTTATTATTAACCACTTGATTTTAGAGTTATCCATCTTACACCCGTAATTTGTCCGTTTGAGCACGTGGAAGTGGACCACATCTCCAAAAATTAACAAATTTAAAAAATTGATATCTGATCACTCTGAGCTTTGAAGGGTGGGTTCCTCGACTGGAATCTAATATCTTTTACCCCCGACGTCAAAGAAATAGTAGCTTAGGGGTGCTTAATCGGATTGAGTACCTTTAACTGCCCCATTGTGTTTCACAAAATGCTGTATTACAATATATAAGATGATCATTGTGTCTTAATTTAATTATTAATCTAACATAATAAAACACAAAACAAATTGTTTTCATTAAATAAAATAATATACATCATGATGCATATAAACACAACATTTAGTCGGTCTCACAACTGGGCTCTTTAGGGAATATCCAACCACTTTCTGTTTGATACTGATTCCAGAGTACTTTTCGATGAGGAATTCAGTGGTGCCGACCGATTTTTGATAAAAGGGGCCCAAATTCCATTTTTAAGGGCCTGAACCCCAATTTTGGGGTTCAGCACTTTTTTCTCAAAGTTGTGCCCCCAATAAGAATTTTATTGACCTATATGCATCAGTGCCACATACAGGTATCATTTCCAATATTTTCTGTACCACTATCGGACGGGATAGACCTTCAAGGAGCACTTGACACTGAAAATCCAAAATGGCCGACTTCAAATTTGCAAAAATTTAGCAAAGTCAAGAATAATTGAAATTGTGCTACCTATAGAATTATTTTCATCTTTAAAGGATCAGCACTGTTTTGCTTCCACTCATGACTGCTTAACAAGATTTTTGGATGGAATATATTGGTCAAAGAATGAAAAACAGACATTTTCCCAATAACAAAGATTTTGGGGAAATCGTCAATTATAGGGTATTTGATCAGTAACCTAAAACTCTTGCAATAAGGTTACCTAGTGATATAATTTGAATGAATACATGTAATTGTGAGTAGTTCATCCTTTGTTATCTAGATTTCATGGCCTTTGATGTGAGATGGCTGCCAAAATGGCTATAAATTGGATGACATATATCACATTATCATTATAAATGAGTTCAAAGTGTTATTTTCTTTAAATTTATGGGAGAACAGGATGTTTTTATGGTATTCTAATGTTCAATTAAATTATACTCAGCCCACAAGTAGGATTAGTAAATGTTGAGTTAATACAATTCAATCAATATGTATGATTCGGTAGTTGAACAGGTTGTGTCTTTATCAGACCCATAGCAATTTTGATTGGCCGCATGTCATCACTGCCATTTTGAATAAAGGTTCTACAATTTGGCTAACATGTACATTATTGTAGAACAAATAATGGCTTGCCTGGCATAATCATCTATACTTATATCCTGATTTAGTGGGTTTTTTTAATGAATTTGAACATATATGTATATGTACACGTATATGTATTTTTGGCCTAAATTGTTTCCGGTTCAAATTTGGGAGTTTGTAAAAAAACAAATCATAAGAAAGAAAGCAATTGCAGTAATATTAAAAGATAGTGTCCTGTTCAAAACTACAAATGCATCGTTCCTTGTGTTCAACCATTAAAGTGAGTTTATGTGAGCTAGGGTTATGGAATGTTATTTTGGCAAGCTTGATTCTAAAGTATCTAAGCTTTATGGGCTTGAAATTCAGAATGCAATTCCATATTGGCAGATGTTTTTGTTGATCAGTGAATGTTGTACATGTAATTCAATATAGATCTCCATTATACTAGCACAATTTTATTTTTCATTTGATCACTTTAAATTGACTCAGTGTCAGTTGTTTTAGTTATGTGATGTACATGCAGTAACTGTATTCTTGCCAAATTTATGGTCTGCACTCTGCAGTCTTTCAAAAAACATGCTATGACCATGCCTACATATACATGTACACTGATTCTAACACTGTGATTGTCAGGTTATATTCTATGTTTGAGGAAAGTTACTATGTATTTTTCATTTGTGTTGCATTGTCAATATTAATAGGTCCCAGGAGCCCAGATGTTACTAGTGCAGAGCCCATCTAATTTGCATGAGACTGGTGTACTGCATGTCCATACTCCTAAATAAACATGACACTTATCACACCAAGAGTGCAAGACGTTATGGTGTCAATTTTCAACAACTGTTCTAGAATTATATTTAGACAAAAGCATGCCGTCAGGGCATGGCATAATATGCCCGTTTCTGGTGTAGAGTGGGGCATGTTAAGACAGAACCCATATTTGAACTTGATCTGTATACCAAATTTGGTTCAGTTCAATCGATTCATTCTAAAGTTATCATCTGGAAACTGCATATCAGGTAAAATCTAAGTCGAAAAAGGGTCATAACTCAGTCAAAATCATGCGGATGAAATCCATATTCGAACTTGATCTGTATTTTGGTATGGTAAACTAACATGCCAAATTTGGTTCAGCTCACTCATTCAATCTAAAGTTATCATCCAGAAACCAAAAGCGGATGGACGGATGACAGATGGACAAACCATTTACATAATACGACTGATTTTTCAAACTGGCGTATAAAAAGACTCAACCATTATTTTCCACTGCCCTATATGTCACAATATATTCATATGGCAGTATTCATCCCAAGTTAAGTGATGATGCTAATAAATTTGCTATCATACTCATGTGGAGCAAAGCGATCTGAACAAATCGAGGATAAACCACTACATGTGGAAAACATTAAAAAACATGTATATTGTGAAATATAATGAATGCTGGTTGTTACAAACTTGCCATAATTGAGATGACTATTCCTGTTGTTTACCAAACATCAGCGTACACATTATTAATTAAATATTTTGAAATATATATGTTTCTGAATGTTTCATACAGACTCTGGCTTTTGCATAAATCGCTCGGATTAGCCAAACTATGCAAAAATTACCAACTTTAGGTAAACTGATGGTACTCTTTCTACACAGAATCGCTTTGACATACAAACATCATAGCAATCTAGCAGTACCCATCATGTTGATATAAAATTAGCAGGACCACTTAACCTTGGGTGGTATTGAAAATGAAAATATCTTTAAAATGGTAAGTTATGTGGGCTTTTAGCTATTATGAAGAATTATGATAGTGAAATTATAGACCCTCATCTTCTTCATCCTGCAACTGCTGCAACTATCTTGGCCAATCAAAATTAATGTGGGACTGACAAAGGCCCATTCTACTATTGATTGAATAGTGATGATTCCATTATTTCCTAAATCTTTTTGTCAGATGAGTTGTCAATGATTACTTCTGAAATATATACTGGTATACATGTATATGGTCATCTCGCATCTGATTACAACATGTTTTTACTATGCACAGATGCAATATCATATTAAGAACGCAACATGTGGTTGCTTTATGAAGCAAACAGCTGGTCATTCCATTTAGTAAAAGTGTTTAGCATGTTCCATAGCTTGGTCACTTAAATCAGATCAGCTGCTAAATGTTCATAACAAATTTTGAAAACCATGTTCAATCTCTACATTTCTGTTGATTAGAGCCCAATCATTACCTGAGTTTTGGTAAAGCACACCAATTTCCAAGGTATGTGTTGTGTGTCAGGGTCAATACATTCTCAGCAGCTATTTCCAGCTAATACAATTGTGCGTGGTCAATTGTGCTCAATCAGAGTCAGTCAGAGCATGCGGATAGTTCTATACGAGAATAAATCTCGTCTTCGACTCAATTGATCTGGCAAAAGAACTATGCTCTATAACCCTTACTTATTAAAATAAATTTCAAACTAATATGCAATTCAACATTAGAATACCATAAAAGACATACTGCTCTCCTGTTAGCTATAGTTTAAATGAACTGCCACATTGCGCTCATTTACAATGATATAAATGTGATATTATGTCATCCCATCTATAGCCATTTTGGCAGCCATCTCATATAAAAGGCAGTGAAATCAATATAAAAAGGATGAACTACTCATAAATACATGTATTTATTCATATCATAGCATTTGCTATCCTTGTTTACAGCAGTGTTTGCACTACTAATCAATTACCTTAAAATTTATGATTTTGTCAAAATCTTGGTTATTGAGAAAATGTCAGTTTTTCAATCTACGGCCAATACATTCCATCCAAAACCTTGTTGAACACTCATGGGTGGAAGCACAATGGTGCCGATACTTTAAAGTTGAAAAAAAACTCTATATGTTGCACTATTTTAAATATTCTTGACTTTGCTCAATTTTTGCTAATTTTGAAGTTGGTCATTTTGGATTTTCAGGGTCAAGAGCTCCTTGAAGGTCAATCCCGTTCTAAAATGCTATAGAAAGTATCAGAAATGATATCTCTATGTGGCATTAATCCATATAGGACATTAAAATTCTAATTGGAGGGTCAACTTTGAGAAAAAAGAGCTGAACCCCAAAATTGTGGTTCAGGCCCTTAAAAATAGAATTTGGGCCCCTTTTATAAAAAATCGGTCGGCACCACTGAATTCCTCATCGAAAAGTACTCTAGAATCAGTATCAAACAGAAAGTGGTTGGATATTCCCAAAAGAGCCCAGTTGTGAGACCGACTAATTAGGCCACATTAAGTTAATTATATGTTTCTCAGGCACTTTTATTTTCAAAACAAGGGGGGGGAGGCAGGTATTTATTTTTATTATTATTGACCAAAATTTACCGGGAGGCAGGTTTTTATGTCTTAATTTTTATGGGGAAAATTTTGCGGGAGGCAGGTTTTTATACATGACTTTTTACAACAAATTTTATATTGGGAGGTGCGCTACGAGATGCCTGTTCCAGATTCAAGATGATGCCAAAATGTGTCTCCCTTCATAGGTGGATGAAAAAATTGATATATAATATACTAGTTTTACTACATGCAGTACATGTATGGCAAATTGATATTAATAACATTGACTGAACTGAATTATTTAAGTGATATTTAAAATATTCAGTTCAGTCAATGTTATTAATATCAATTTGCCATACATGTACTGCATGTAGGAGAACTAGTTTTTAATATACAGCATGGAGATATATATCGACATCATATTGAGCTTCCTGTAGCAACGAGAAGAACTTGCAGTTTACAAACTTTCATGTTTGCAGATTGAAAACCCTTGAATTTTGGGGTTAAATTAAAATATGACTGGCTGTTTTGATTTTGATTGAAATTTTAATGTAAAATAAAAAGTGAATGGAAGGTGCAGGTTTTTCGTATATTTATTTGGAAGAAGCGGCCAAATATGTCCGCAACTTCAGCCGCCTTCAGCTCCATCGATACACGGTCGAACTCATCCCTCTTTCGTTTGGAAACACTGCCATTTACAGAACTCTCTTCACATTCACAATGAACGGAATTATCCTTCATAAAATTGTCAGCAACCGTTTGTGTTGTGTCGGAAGTGTCTATGTTGATTATCCTCCATGGAATCAATACATGTCCATTTTCAATCACGCAAATATTTAGCAGCGCCATGTTTTTGAGGTGGTGCGTTCGATATGCGTTCGGAGTAGGAAGTAGAGTTATCCCTCTTACTCAATGACCGGCTAACTGCAGTTACACACATGATATAAACTGAACACGCGGGTGCACATTTATAGCAGGCGGCGGTCACTTTATTAGTCAAGTTTTTTTCCAAAACTCGACTTATAGTTTGATGAGGGACGGGCGGGCGGCGGACGGGCGGGCGGGCGGCGTGTTTTGCTTTATAACTCAACCGTTTATTGACGGATTAAAAAAATAATTTGGTGTGTGAGTACATATCCATGCACGTAAGCTGCAGACAAAAAATCGGGTTCGTCCGCACATTTATTACAGAGTTATGGCCCTTTGCCATTTTTCACTGATTTTAGGCTCGTTAGCGCAACAACTTCAACAAACGTTATCTGATTCGATTGAAATTTGGGATATAGGTGTCTCGGACGAGTTCGAAAACCGGCCTGGTCCGATAAAATTTGATAAAGTTATGGCCCTTAATTAGTCAATTTTCACGAATTTTCAGCTCGTTAGCGCGATAACTTCAACAAACGTTATCCGATTTGATTGAAATTTGGTATATAGGTGTCTCCCAAGAATATCTCGGATGAGTTCGAAAACCGGCCTGGTCCGATAAAATTTGATAGAGTTATGGCCCTTAATTAGTCATTTTTCATGAATTTTCAGCTCGTTAGCGCGATAACTTCAACAAACATCATCCTATTTGATTGAAATTTTGATATATAGGTGTCTCCCAAGAATACCTCGGACGAGTTAGAAAACCGGCCCGGTCCAATAAAATTTGATAGAGTTATGGTCCTTAAGTAGTCATTTTGTACGAATTTTGAGCTCGTTAGCGCGATAACTTCAACAAACGTCATCCGATTCAACTAAAATTTGGTATATAAGTGTCTTCCAATAATATCCTGGACTAGTTCGAAAACCAGCCTGGCCCAATAAAATTTGATAGAGTTATGGCCCTTAATTAGTCATTTTTCGTGAATTTTTAGCTCGTTAGCGCGATAACTTCAACAAACGTCCTCCGATTTGTTTAAAATTTGGAATAGACATACTTGCCAAGAATATTTCGGACGAGTTCGAAAACCAGCCTGGCCCGATAAAATTTGATGGAGTTATGGCCCTTAATTAGTCATTTTTCGATTTTACCTATTAATTAGTCTACCGATACTGATGCACACCAATTGGCGGTAGCCACCGGCAGTAAGCCACCGAAAACGAGACACAGCATCTCTGATGCCACCTCTTGTATACTTTTTATTTTCGTTGTCGAATAAAAAGCTCCCAGTGGCGGATTTTTAAGGGGGCGGCGGTGCCTGAGAAACATAATTAAGTTAATGTGGCCTTAGATTAGCGCTTTGAATGCAAACTGAGATTTTGCATGGGGGGGGGGGTGGTCCTCGAAGGAAAGCCTAATCCCAAATTGTTGTCAAAAACTTTACGGCCCACGAGCTTACTGATGGGTATATGTAGTACCCTAAACTGTTTAGAAGTGGTTTCTAAACATGTTTATTTGCCACAAAAACGGTGTCAGAAAGTATCTGCAAACTTTGAAAACAAAAATTCCTCACCTCGGATTCTGTTACTTCTGGTTTTCGTTTGTGTTCGCTACATGCCTACAAATAGTATCTACGTTTTGGAATAAGCGCATACATATTTTATTGGTACTCAAGAGTATGTTTATTCCTGAGGCTGCTATGAAAATACTTAATAGTGTTGTTTATTTTGTAGGCCAGAATAATGAATGATCCAGATATTATGGAATTACCCATTGGATCAACTCATGGATTCGGAACATCTGAAGCTGTGGCGAAATTCCATGGAATAATCGCAAATGGGGGAGTTCATCAGGGGAAGAGGCTTTTGTCTGAGGAAGTGATCTCACAATTACAGAAACCTCTTGTAAAAGGATACGAAAAGGCATATGGTTTGGACGTTATTTTTGGATTGGGAACCATAATGATAACTGCAATTGAGGGATCAGATAAGGTATGAAACAGCATTTTTATATGTCCAGTTTGAAAAAAAAGTTGTGTTATATCAGTCTGTCTGTTTGGTTTCCCACTGGTAACTCCAGTTTTGATTATTTGATTAGAACTAACAAATTTGGTATCGCCAGATGACGCCTCTAACTGATAAATACAAAATAATTTCTTTCTATAATAATTTTATTGCAAAAACTGTGGACCTATCAATGTTTATGTGTTGCCAAAAAAAATTAATTGTGCTGAGAGGCTAACTAGAAAACAGAGGACTCCATTTGCACTGAGTGGTGGGGGGGGGGGGGGGCACAAAGAGGTTGGACCGTAATTAAGGCTTTAACATGAAACAGAAATCTGAGGATTTGTCCTCTGAACATCTTTCCCGACAAATACAATTTCAGAGAATCCCCTGCCATTTTTAGCCCAACTTGACGGAGTTGGTCGTCTGTGTATACGTGCATGTGTGTGTCCATCAACAATTTCCTTTGGCACACCCTACAGGCCTCACCTGATCATCACCAAACTTCATAGGGATCTGTTTTTTTCTGAATTTCTTTGAAAAATGTGGCCATCTTGGATTTCAGTTTTGAATCCATTAGCACACCCTACAGGCTACATCCCTCGCCCTATCTTCACCAAACGTCGTATGGATCTTCGGGGTGACCTCTAGATGGGAGCTTACCATTTGTTCGCGAATTTCATTGAAAAACATGGCTGCCAGTGGCCATCTTGGATTATACAGTTTGTATGACTAAATCCTTCAGCACACTACAGGTCGCGTCCCTCACCCGATTGTCATCAATCTTCATATGGTTCTTCCATATTGGATTTCAAAATTGGATCCATCGGCACAACATGCAGCCCACAATTATTGGCAAAAGGTTTTGAAAATTTATAAGCATGTTTGGGATCAGCTCTAGATGGCAGCTATTGTATTTGAACGATTTCAGATGAAAAACATGGCCACTGACAGCCATCTTGTATCTTACTCTTTGCATCACTAAATCCTTGGTACACATGCCTTTTCTGATTGTTACTAAACTTTATATGTATCCTCTGGGGTGACCTCTTGATGGGAGCCTACCATTTATTCCGAATTCTGTTTAAAAACATGTCTGCCAGCGGCCATCTTGAATTTTACTTTGTTTGACTAAATCCTTTAGCACAACCTACAGGTCTCATCTCTCATCCGGTCATCACCAATCTTCAGAAGGATCTTTCGGATGACCTCCAGATAGGAGTTTACATTTTTTCCGAATTCTGTTAAAAACTTGGCTGCCAGTGGCCATCTTGGATTTTATTCTTTTTATGACTAAATCTTTTATCACACCCTACAGGTCACATCTCTCATCCGATCATAACCGAACTTCATATGGATCTTTGGATTGTCCTCTAGATGGGAGCTTACCATTTTTTCCAAATTCTTTTAAAAACATGGCTGCCAGCGGCCATCTTGTATTTTACTCTTTGTATGACTAAATCCATTGGGTGTTTAGAATTACATAGACATATCAACTTTCTGCATTCCCCATTCCTCCATTAACTGTAACATTTGACAATAGCCCCTATCCATGTTGAGCTTCAGGGTCATGGATACTTTCATTATATTATCCCTAAATACAGGTATTTTGTCGGAGTCATGGTCCTTGTCGACTTGGAATTTGCCAATATTTTTGTTTCCGGATTATAACTTTAGTTTTAGTTCTCTTGACTATTTTCAAATTTTGTATGTAGATTAACCACATGAAAATACAGCTCAAGTTATGTTCCTTGTCGACTTAGAATTTGCCGATTATTTTGGTTTCTGGGTGATAAATTTAGTTTTGGTAATAATTTGTTATATGGATTACTCATATGATAAAACAGGTCAAGCTCGAATTTGGGTTCCGTCCGCATATTTTGACCAGAGTTATGGTTCCTTGTTGTTATAATTTGACGATTATTTTTGTTTCCTGCTGCTTTAGTTATCGTTTTCTGTGTATTTTCAAATTTTACATATGGATTACTTGTTATGGCCCTTTGTTGAAATTAACACAGGTTTATTTTGCCACACCCTGGCGATGGTCTTGTTGTTATATTTCACTTTAAAGATGGTCTATCTCTTCCTGTAACAAGTTTTATATAGTTTCCTGGGTATAAAATAAGAAACATGACTGGCATGTCTGACGCAAATTATTATTGTACCTCTGAATCAAAACAGAAATTATGGGAATAGATACAACATATTTAATTACAACATAATTAATTATGCGATGCAAAAAGGATATTTCCATTTTTATTTTCAGCCAAATTACATATTTGGGCACCCTGGTTATGGAGGCCAGAATGGAGCTGCCGATACCAAGCGCAAAGTTGGATTTGCCTACGTATCAAACTTTATGAATCCTGATGCAGGAGCTGAACTAGAGGATCGATGGGTGACTTTATACGATTCTTTATATGAGTGTATAGACAAAATGGAAAACAGAACCTTACCTAGGAAGACCTACCATGTATCAACAGAATTCTTGCGCCAACACAGTAAATTATGACATAATTGATGATAATAGGTTGTTATTACTTTATATCTTTAGGTGATTTACAGGGATTTCTTGGTGAATTTAAAGTGGTAGTGTAACACCTGCGAATTACGTCCCCATTGAACGCATGCACATTTTGACTCGCTGCCAATCTCGCATAAATGCGAGTTATCCAGTCGCTGCCAATAGCACATTTATGCGAATTCAGGGGTGCATCTGGTATAAGGGATGTAATTCTATTGTTTTGTTGCATTACGAAGGAGGTTCGGTTATTTTCTATAGAGCACTGGCATGCTGACAATTTAGAAGAAAGGTCAGTCAAGGTTATGCCACTCCTGAAGTTCTATGATTACAGCTAAAGCCAGAATAGAATAGACCATTGACTTTTGGTAGGATGCGATCGATATATGGTATATTTATTTACTATTTTATAATCCTGTATATATTTTCATAAGGGTTCGCATTATTAAATTTGGAACCGAAAAGCGACACCATCTAATTCAGTTCTTTTAGTATCATGGTGGGGAAATCACGTGGTTTCAAGTCGAGGAGTATCACCCATTCAAAATGGCCGAGGCGATCGAAAACACAACCAGAAACAAGGAAAAAGGTAATAAACTAGGATATGACATAGAGCATAAATGAAAGCAAATCCAAGATGGCCACCAAGGTCAAGTGACCCCTATGTCATTGAATGGGTTTCCGCCGTGGCTGGTGATAGGTCATTGCCATATATACCCACATGTGAAGTTTCAACTAAATACATCAATAATTACCCGATAGTCATTGCATTACCCACATATGCATAAAATACTTGTATTTACATTCAGAATGCTTGGCACCGGGGGTATGTCCATGTGGCAGCAAAAAAGTTATAAACTCTGCCTCATGTTGGAAATGTTTTTGTTCATTTTGTTCATTCTTGTTTACAAATGGCTTGGTTTGAACTTTCAAATATTTGCAAATATCAAAATGACTTACATCAGAGATATGGACAAGACTACAACATATTCTTGTTCGTAATTATAGCATTTTCTGAATCCTAATAGACCATGTTCAAATATATATTCTGAGGGTGTAAGAGATGACATGGTTCCCACTATGAATTGATAATCAAATTCAAGCACTTTTCAAGCACCTGAATACGCATTTTCAAGCACCATATATGATACATGTCTAGCTCAATTTAACTGTTAATAATAGTAGACAATTTGACAGTTACAATTATAGTTAATTAGTTATATAAGTGTTTGTCTGAATTGTCTCATTGTTCTACTAACTATACCAATACTAACATAATAATTGAATTTATTCTGATACCATCTTATAAATTTCTAAATCAAATGATAATACCAAATAACTAGCTACTACATAATCTCTAATTAAATAAGTTGTTTGTCCCTGGCAGCTTCGCCCATCCCCGATACGTCGATATCCTTACATCACAGCATACATCGAGCCTTTCTGTTATTAGGTACCTGTTGCAGCCACGCCGCATATCTATCATTATGCAGCCACGCAACATTGAACACACATTTCCCCATTGTATTTACAACAAAAGAAACCGTGCCATTCGCCAGCAACTGACCAGCATATCAATGAAAGTGTCAATGACACTGTAGCTCAACTTAGGTAGGGGAATAATTTAATGGTTGACAGTAAATGGAGGAATAGGAAAGGTGCTAATTGAAATGTCTAAGTAAGACTAGATGTACATGTCAATATCAACATTCATGACAGGTTTCATAATGATCGGATCAGGGATGTGGTGATTATGGTGTGCCAAAGGATTTATTGATGCAAAGATTAAATTCTAAAATGGCCACCGGCAGCCATGTTTTTTTCCGAATTACCCCAAAATGACCTGTTCCCATCTACAGCCTTTACAAATCTCATAATGATCTGATCAAAGGTACGACCTGTGGCCTGTGCCAATGGATTTAGTCATGCAAAGAGTAAAATCCAAGATGGCTGCTGGCAGCCATGTTTTTCGGCTGAACGACCCCAAAATGACTCGTTTCCCATCTACATGTCATTGTTAACATCCATGACAAATTTCATGAAGTTCTGACCAAAGTTACGTCCTGTAGCCCGCACCAAAGGATTTAGTCATGCAAAGAGTAAAATCCAATATGGCTACTGGCGGACATGTTTTTTAGCCAAACGACCCCAAAATCACTCGTTCACATCTACATGTTAATATTGACATCCATGATACATGATCAGACGAACAGTACGACCTGTAGCCCGTGCCAATGGATTGAATTTTGAAATCCAAGATGGCCACCAGCGGCCATGTTTTTAGGCCGAATGATCCCAAAATGACTCGTTCCCATCTACATGTCAATGTCAACATTCATGACAAAGATCAGACCAAAGGTATGACCTGTAGCCCTCGTCAAAGGAAATTGTTGACGGACACATGCACACACGGACGTCGGACGCCAAACCATGGCAATAGCTCAAACTTACAAAGTAAGTTGAGCTAATAACGCTGTTTTATCTCCGAAGTCACTATTTTGATCGATAAAACTGGCGATTTTGTGATAAATATTATGGCTAAATTATGAACTGACACACATATTATTACATGTCAGTTATGATAATAAGTTTGAATTCATGACTTTTCAAGCACCCCTGATCAAATTCAAGCACTTTCAAGGGCTTGAAAACTGGAAAATATAATCCAAGCACTTTCAATAAATTCAAGCACTAGTACGGACCCTGGATGAGTTCTAGTGTTGACAGTTCCAGTGAAAAAAAAAAGAAGTAAAATCGGAATCATTACCTCACAAAAATTCAAATGATGTGTTTATCCATTATGAACAAAGTTGAATCGACATCTTATGAATGAAATGAACATTATGTAATGGATATGCTTCTCCATCTAGTATCTCAAGCAGAGGGCTCCCTCAGCATCAATAAATATGAACTTCAGTAAAATGCTTTCTTCTCTTGACAACAGACCTTATCTTCACGCCAAGAATTGGAAATAGCTGTTTTAGATATCTTGCCTGAGAAATATCTGCACCTGTTGGTGACTTGAGTACTTAGATTATGATTATACAAACCCTGGCCTAGAATGTTAGAGACACAGTTGCAGGGGTCGCACAGAGTTAGCAGTGCCGGGAATCGCCAACCAGTAACTATATGACCAAGAGATATAGATTTCTCATCCAGAGAAGTCATCAGTCTTCTCTATTTGCACCACAGCGCCATGACACAGTCCCCTGAGTGTCGAATGAACCACCAAGTGTAACACAGCAAGAGAGAGAAGTGTGGGAGTCACACTGAAAGTTAGCAGCGCCCAGCCTTCTACGTTTACACCGCAGCTGCTACACAGGTATAGTGTTTGCAAAGTAAAAGGACAACATTTTGTAGAGTGAGTTTATTTTTTTTATGGAAATAGATTCAGTAACAATAAAATTGAGAAATTATTATAAGATTACATGCAGATCTAATAAAATGTTTTATTTTTGAAAAGTAAAGTAGGATGGAATGTATATCACAATATAAATGATTTGGTCCACTTTCAAAAGCAGAATCTCCTAGTGAAAGATTAGTGCTTGGTACCTCATCAAGTATATTTGAGGAATTGTTTATACCATTACCCAAGGTAATTATTATCACAACTGTTGAATGCATGGCAGATTAATTTAATGTTGATATTGATTGCAGTGCTTCTCATTTGGAATGTTTATTGAAGAGTAATTTAGTTAGTTAGATGTCCTGTTTTCTGATATGGTATAACCAATATAGTTGATGTGGTCAGCAATAAATAATTCAATATTACATTCTACAATCGCGTATACTGTCCGAATGCTGAAATATCAGTCTGAACCACAAAATAAGCATATGATTATTGTTTCTCCAGTTCAAAAGTACCTTCTGATGCATAATACAGATGTGGAGGGGGAAACTACAATGCTGTTATTCGGACATATAGTTGAAAGTAAAAAGCAACAAAACAAGAACCATTTCCTGCAAACAAAAGTATATTTTGATTTTTCACCTAATATTTAACCCTTTGAACCCTGGCTCCCCACAACGATCGACACCAAGACCCTGGGCTCCCAGTGTTATTTTTTATTTGTTGTAGACTTTGTTGCGGCGCAATGGGTGGGTTCCGTTTAAGTGGTGCCACAGATCTGAAACTTTACATGTATGTTCCCCATGGACCACTGAGTATTTTAAGACCGGGATACATTGCCACACGATCTCTCCCTGGCAACGGTTGCTATGCAGCTACCCGAAATCGAATGTAAAATGCAATTATAGCTTTTATTGACGTATTTCAGCCCTAGGAAATGACGTTTTCGATGCAGCCCATGCCCCACTGTGAAATTTGTTATATATCTGGCCGGATGAGTGAACCAAACTTTTGTTTAAGGGTATAGCAACGGTTGCTAACCCTAAATGATCCAATGACACCATTGCCCTGAGCATTCAATCGTATTATGCCCCATTTTATACATTTCCTAGGCGGATGTTACGTTTTTTCGAAATCACGTGACGAGCGTTTTGGTTGGTCTCGTCGACAATCAAATGCCAGAGTGCATGATCCCAGAATAAATTTAAGTACTCCACCTTGGGGTGTACTGTCCATAGTTATTGAAGTTGGTACATTCTTTGGTCCCGGCTTCTCGTTCGGTGTAAAGGTTGGTATGACAAACGAATTTGCGTCCCTTTTCAACGTATGGACATTATGATCACCGTGACTAATTGCAGGTATGAAGCCACGCCCCTACCTCGACATAAGCTCCGCCCACTTCCACAACACCTCAACTACCCCATACATTGATCTCTTGTCTTGAAACAACGCCACCCACTCCTGGAGCGACTGACGTCTCAATATCTCCCAGTGTCACTGTGCTTTCGTTCTCCCATTCTAACTCACAAATGGCTTAGTCATCATCATCGAAATCTTCAGCGTCCGATTCCAAAATTTGCCGGACCACCTCGTCTACCGAAAATGTTTTAGGCTTCATAATTCATGATGCTGTGTGCTTAAACACAATAGCAACAAGACACAAAGAAAAACATTATTATTGGAGAAGCAGATGACCGCGACGATGTATGTAAACAACAAACATGTGGCGGTCGATATATGGCCGGTCCAGCGGCCGGTATACCGGCCGCTGGGGTATTTGGGGGTTCACACAGCGGCCGATTTTCCGGCCGCTCGGGTTCAAAGGGTTAAAAAAATATATATATATATCACAGGCTAGAGAAATGTGAACAATAGATTTCATGATTTTCATAAATCTGTATAGATTTGAAATAAAATAAGTTATGGTGCATATACATATTGGTGTAAAACAGGTGTATATCACATTTAAACATGTAACAAGTATAATTTTAACATACTGAATAACAATAAGCTTGCAAATTTTTTCACAATGATACAACTCAATATTTGGTCAATGTGGGACAAAATAAGGAGTGATGAAATTAATTGTATACCAGTACAAATAATTAAAAAACTGTGTGGGAGTTTCAAACCATTTACTTATGCCAGGCGTTTATTCTGATCGTTGAATGGAAATAGGAAGATAAATATATAATACTTCATCTAAAAGTGGAGTTTCATTGGCTTAGAAAGTTACTACCAATTGGTAGCTATTTATTGCCTCAACCATTATAATAAAAAAAGTTTCAACATATTAGATATTTGGATGTGGATAATGAATACAACCAAGCAACCCGATTTGATATGATACTCATGTTTTGGCATCTCTGTGTGAATTCCCAGAACACTGCACAGATGAGAAACAATCTCACCACATAAGAATTATCATTCACAACTGATTCACAACCCTTTCGTGACTGGAGCTTCCTGAATTTTTGCGAAAACCCTGTGCCAACGTATTCTCTTATTTAAGAGAATACATTGGCCAAACAATATTTACCTAGATCTTGTAAGCCAGTGTATTTTCCCATGGGAGCCTCGCATATATCAGAGAATGCACTGGCACAGGATCTTTAATGCTGCACCCACACAGCTCCTCTCATGAAAGGGTTAAGCTCCGTAGGTGTTTTGAGATACATCTTAACAAATTATGTACACATAAGACGATATTACTCAAGAATTCACTTGTGAAATGTGCGACTTCGAGCATGTATCTAATCTAGTTGCAGTGTTGCTGGCAAATTGCAGGATTTGTTTGCCGCCTGCAAGTTCTCATTGTACCCTATGTGTTTCTAATGTGGTGGATCATGCCAACCACATGATTTATGGAGGGGCTTCTATCAGGAACATTGTACTATTCTATGAACAAATAGGAGTATACCATGAAAACCAATATTATAACAATCTCAATAGACAAGTTTAGACCGGACCACTTCACACTTCAGACTTCTGTTGCTATATTCTTGGCACAAAGAATGATGTGGTATTTATGGCCAGATGTTTAAAAAGTTGTATGTAACGGTCATATTGCTGATCGTCTACTTGGATGTTGTTATTAGGCCAAATCAAATTGATGTTTTGTTTCCTCAGACACTGCTCCCCTCATAAAAAATGGCTATGACCCATAAAAAAAATCATCATGCCCGTTAGCTTCACAATGCTATGTCCACATTCTCTTGTCCACTACCGACTATAAATTTAGCTAGACACATTTCAACTTATATTTAATATTTCCCTTTGATATTTCTGATAATATTAAAGGTATTCAATCTGATTCGATGGTCCCCATATAAACAGATTCCAACAACAATATTTTTAGAAATGCCGCTTAAGTTATCAGAATTGATTAATTGCCGAAAAATAATGCTAACCACTGTCAACTATAGTATAAAATTGCACGAAACATGTAATTTATCAACATGTTGTTCGATGAAATTTGGCCTTATTATCCACAGAAAGCCTCTTGATTTTAGAGTTATTCATCTTCATCCGCAATTTGGTCCGAGACCGGTGGCTCATCGACTGTTTACTGGGCCACTGATAATTCTCGATGTTGAAAAATTATAGATTTAAAAAAATCGATATCTAATAACTCTGAGCTTTGATAGGTGGGTTCCTCGACTCGAATCAAATAGAAATTGAGGGGCGCTTAATCGGATTATGCATCTTTTAAAGTTTTCTTTTTGGTTCATTTAAACTATGTACTTGGGTTGTGCAACAGACTTAAAATTGCCACACTGATGATACAATGTTTTTTGATAATTCGGTAGTAAACATATATAAACCTGCCTGTATGGAATTTTTGTTTTTTTAAATGTGGGAATAAAAACGTGCCTGCTGGGAAAAATATATATAAAAACCTGTTTTGCCTGCCCATTTTTAAATAATAAAAACTATCCGACAAACAGATAATCAAGATTTGTGTGGCCTTACTATTTAATATTGTTAATCACAATCCAAATAATTCATATTGTACCATGAGTCAAAGGTAATTCAACTTGCTTGGTAGAACCAAACATAGTCTGGCAGTCTGGTCAATTTACACAGAGAAATTAGATTGAAGCTTTTATGGATTGAGTTATCCTGTTTGTACAATCAGTCAATACAAAGACCACATCTGGCAATCTCATGAGTAGTGAGTCACAGTAACAGAAGTTTGAAATGTAAAATTGTTGGATCTAAACCTGGCTATTATTACATTATTGCAAAAAATACTAACAAATTAATTTTTCCCAACCAGGGCACTTAACACTTTGCGGTAGTCTCCACTGGTGTCTTCTTGGATCCATTTCCACAATGTCTTCCTGGTCTTCTCCAGGAAGCATTTCTTTATTTGGACCATATCCATCTGGAAATAGAACATAATTTGAGACAGAATCTCAGTTGACCATACCCAATGCTGTTCTAGTTTGAAAGGGCACCCCTGACTGGCAAGAATGAATGGATGAAACCAGTAGTATATGGAAATTTTCCCCCAAAGCTGGGATATCGTAAGGCCAAAGCACAACCAAATCTGATGATCCACACGCCAGAATAACAAGGTGATATATATGTTCCTACAGATGGACAGACAGATCCCTCAACTATATGACCCAAACCACCTTCGGGGATCATGGTATAATAATAATTGTATGACTCAGCGTATAGCTACCTCACTGCAAGTTCAGTAATTGTATATCATCGGTGAGCTTCTAGAAGGTCGTACCCCAGGAAAATTGAAATGTTCAGGAGACACAAATAACTAGTATCTCTGGGACTAGAATTTGTATCTGCCAATAACTTTGCACAATAACCTGCAATAACACTTTATATCACAGTTGTTATAATAGATTCACTTTCATTTTCAATTATCTTCTAGTTGATTAGAAAACATGATTTGATGGTGTTATACGACACTTTAGAAGTAAAAAGTAGAAATCTTGTCTATACAACATTTTAGTTTTGACAATTTCTGTGGCCTCATTGGTCTCTGTCACACAGGATAAGAAGGATATATGCCATACGGCCATTATTCTCCAAAAGAAAAACATCGAAAAATGGCATTTATAAATGAAATATTGACAAGTTATCTGACAAACTTATGTAAAATGCAATAAAAAGTTTTGCGCCAAAATGGCAGGTACAACATTTTGGAAGCCCACTGACAATATGCTGAATCAGTCTCTTGAAAATGCACGCTAGAACTCATAAAATTATATGAATAGTCTGTATTTACTTTATTGGAGAGGTTTAAGTTGATAACTTCTAACTTTGCCTGCCAAGCACCCACAGACTATTATCACTGGGCCATATCAGAATTGTTGCTCCATTTAGTGTGTTTTGTAAATTAATGTTTCTAAATTTTGGCCATCTACATTCATCATTAATCGTCTTCCTCCAGTACTTTTATTATGTATTGTCTCATCTTAGGTCTTTAGGAAAATTTATTTGCCTGTCAGGTCATAATTCATTAGTCTTAATTGTCATATTCACTTAATCAAACCTTTTAATTTTGTTAGTAGCTTTTAATTGTTTTCCTTCTTGGCTTATCTAGTTCATTAATCTTAATTGCCATATTCAACTAAACTATTTGAACTCACTACACTATTGGCAATGGTTGTTGACAATCACTGTAACAGTTCTGTTTACATAACAATGGTTTCAACACACGAAATGTTGTTATTGGAGAGATCACAATAATTGTTTCAATAGTCAATGGTTCAGTTCTTTGCTATTTACTATAACAAGATACTTGTATAATTTATAACTTTTTGTATTTTTGCAACTCATCAAAATCAAGGAACATAACAAAACAAGTTTACATCATCTTAACAATAATGAATATAAGAACAAAGTTTTATCTATTTCTCAATGTTTTTCTCAGTGGTGGTGTTTTCAGACTTTTTATATATTTGGCATATTTATCCACTTATGAGCCTTGGTTCCCTTTAAATTAGGACACTATTTGCATGTAACAATGCACACTCAGTGTTATGGGGAGTCTATCAACTGTTATAGTTCATCTCCCATTGGAGAGGATCTCCTGACACATATTATGGAATACTATAGTCGGTTGTGCTTGACAGGTGAAGTTTTTCAATCTAAACCTGTCTGTAACTCTCTTGTGCCTAATAATGGCGATGGCCTAATAGTATTGATCGGTGGGGATTTAGGCTGAAATTAATAACATTTATGGCAAATTCACTCTATGTCTCAATGCCAAATAATAGTGATTGTTGGGAATGTTCTCCAAAATTAACAATCGTTCTGACACTATTATTAGGCACCTGAGAGTATGACATAATTTATGGTGGATAAATTAAAAATAAAAAGTATGAGAACTAACCTCTGATCTTGATACACATATACGGATGAGATCTCTGTCTGCAGTACCAAGACCCTTCATGGTGTCTACCAAACGCTCAGCAAAGTACATTGGTCGGCATTTGATTCCCATTACTAAAAGAAGACAAGTCCATTTCTATAACATGTAAAATGGAGTCTGAAATGTGCAGCAAAAACTATCAAAGATGTGTTCAGGGTTCCAAACCTACAGTTAAAACAAGAAGTTGCTCCTCGGATGCTAGCATACGCCCATGGTGCCAAATTAAAATATTGGCAGGACGGAAACCAAATTGAAAATAAACAAGCAGTCACCAATGGCGGTATCCCCTGCCAAGGTGCAAAGTTGGGGATGGGCATTTTCAAAATATGCTAAAAAATAATGGATAATCGGTTAATATTTGTTTGAGATTGGTTAACATTTGTTTTAGCTTGGGCTTAAAATTTAAATTGCAATGCCAAAAATTACAATCAAATGGACGTAACTCTGGCAAAAATGTATGGCCAGGCAAAGTTTGCAAACTCCTTTCAGAGACTCTTCTTGTGAACTCACACATACCAAAAATCTTTCAAATCTGTTGATAACTGTTCGAAATAACTCCCGGACAACTTTTCGTGGAGGTAAGTGCAAAAAAAATGACAATCAAAGGGCCATAACTCAAGTGAAAATGTCCAGCCAGACCTTATCTGCGAAATTGTTTCATATACCAAAAATATTTCAAATTCGTTGATAATTGTTCGAAATAACACCAGGACAACTTTTCATGGGTGCTAAATGCCAAAAAAATTACAGAGGGCCATAACTCTGGTGAAAATGTTCGGCCGGACCTAGTTTGTGAAGTCATTTCAGATATTACCCTTGTGAACTAATGTACCAAAAATCTTTGAAATCCATTGATAATTGATTGAAATAACCCCCGGTCAACTGTGAGAGACGAGACGGAAAAGCCCATTCCTATATTATCCCTGGGGGAGAACAAAGAAGGATAACTCTATCTAGAATGGAAATGGCAACAAATTCACAGAAAGTGTTTGTTTCTCAGGCAACTTTTTTTCTTCAAAATGGTGAGGCAGGGAGGAATTTATTTTATTAATTTATTTCAGGATTTTCTGAGCATGAGGCAGGTATTTATTAATGAAAATATTTATTTATCCAGTATATTGTATATTCCTATAGCTATTCAAGTTGTTGATGAACTTTGGGCTCTAATGGGTGTAGTAAATCTACCTGCACCTTTTCTGGTCTGATTAGGACCACGAAACACAACTGGGTCCTGTACCTTTCGTAGCTATAGATGTCACCAAACATCTGTTTTTGTGAATAGTCAGTGCTGATGTTCAAGCCCATATTTAATAGTCAGGATAGAATAGAAACAAGCAGTATAATGCAATCATTTATTCATCTTTGGATCATATTATTGCTTATGTGAAAGAAAAATGAAGGCAAAATATGTGACAAACTGTCATTCAAAACAGTTTTAAGACACTATAAGACTATGAAAACATATATGTTTTCAAAGGCATAGCCTGCGGCAAGAAATGAATGTAATGTCGTCTGGCATCAGTATCTGATGGCGTGAAATTGTCCACAGATATTGGGGCAGAATATGCTGTATCAACAAGAGGTTTGTATCAAGCCCGGAATGTTGGTTTAACAACAGTTTTTGTGTGAATAAGTTGAAGATGTTCACACTCCGATAATTCACGCACTGGTTGTGTTTGGCTTGCATGATAATCCACTGATTTTCTAAATAAATCAAATACCGATGGATTGCTTCTACAAAGTCAAACAGCAGTGTTTTGATTTCTGTCCAGATATCAGCTTTCAAGAAAGGCTGCTCCAGCACATCACTCAAAGTGTCATTCAAGTCTATCAATTTTATTGAGTCAAGTTTTTGAATTTTATGTTTAGATTTAGTCGGGTCGTTGAATTGATGGAATGGCGATGGAATATGACAGGCATGCTCTTCAAGTTTCTGATAATGTGGATCTATTAGCCATAAACAATCAGAAAAAGAACTCACAAATTGACGGCCCATCATATTCACACTGTCTTTGTTGAAGCCAACATGTTTGTCATCAAGCCATTGTAAAAATGCATTTGTCAGTTCATCTCTGTTGTTATTAACTTTCACTTTTGGGGGCAGAACTAGCTCCTTTTGACTATTCATCATCAAAGTGCATCCTTCACTCCGCTAGCTGCCTCCTTGTCAGCATCATTGTCTGTGTTCTGATGCTTTAAACTAAATCAAAAATATCTTCCGAAATGTTCGACAATTTCCGCCACAGAAATACAATCGTCCGACACGATATCGAATCGCCGTTTTTGGATTTTGACACCGCAACGAAATTGATCAGCGTCGCCATGTTAAAAAGCTTGATTTTTTATGATTACGTCATGGCTTCCCCGCATACGTCATGGGATTTCCTGCGCGAATTACTTCCCTTTCCGGAAGTTACAAACTCCGGACTGAATTAACTCCGTTTTTGCCGGCGAAACGCACTGCCCCAAAGATACTTTTGTGGTGTTTTTTTTACAAGCGGAATTTATTCATTTATTAATTTTTCAGACCTAATAAAGACTTACCAGGCGCAGGTTTTCCAACGGGCGGCGATCCCTGAGAAACAAACTATTAATTTTATTTGGCCATATATAGAACTAAAGTTTATCATCATACAAATTACATATTAATTATTTATCACCCACTGTTTGGAAGGCCTGTGATTGGAAATTAGAGGTGCCATGATTATTGATTTTGATAATCGATAATCGCGGGTCGCAATAATCGACTATAATCGATTAATCGTACCTAATAACATCAGTGGAAGTATTCCATAATATGGCCTATTGGCTGGGTGCTGGTTAACTGCACTGTCGCTGGTTGTTTGAGGCATTGGCTGATGAAATATTTACGTTAATAAAGTGCATGATAAACCACTGTTAATGACCAATGAACACAATGAATTCAATACCTGCACAGTTCTCGGCAATGTTATAATATTTGTGAATTCATTAGAACGAACGTAGCGATTAATTTCAGTGTTATGAATAGCCAAACATACAAACAATATAAAAGTAGGAATGCACGATGGATGGCCAGCGGTTCCTAAAACAAGGAAACTATAAGTTTCATCAAACTTCCAGAGCGTGGATAACAATCACAAAGGTGTGTGCCCCACCCGCAAATTGCAGGATAATATCGAGTTTCATTCAACATTCACCGCATGATACGCTATAGCCTGTACAAGTAACATCTAGGTATACTTATGCAAACAAATACATGTATACTCGCAAATGACATCGCTGATTAAAATTCCGTAGGTTCCCTGGTATTCAGAGAATGTCAATCAACTCCCCATTGGTCCAATCAGATTCAAGTGCGAGTGCATTCAGTTCATTGAACACGGTGACAGTCGGCACATTTCAAAGACATAGTGCCGCCTTTCAATTTAAGTATAAATATACAACGACGTCGCCATAAGTTCAAAACTGCAGTCCTGCCAATTTGTAGAATATACAATGACCCGAAGAGTAACCATGTCGCATCATCAACTGAACTACCGATTGTTTGCAATTTAAGTTAGTAGTACTCATGTTGTCGGAATCTCATTCATACATGATCAAATGTTGTTAACCCTTTGGTTGCAGATTAAACTGTGTAAAACAAACACGGTAAATAATACCTGGCATTTCTGACGTCAAAATAAATAATGCAGATTAATCGATGATGGAAATGGTAATCGATTATTGGCTTTATCAACGGTTCATCGATTATACGATTAATAGTGGCACCCCTATTGGAAATAATATAGCACATATTATTATGTTAGAATTTTTCTCACTGTTGGATTTTCCAACCATTATTTAGTGGGAAATTTGTTGTTTTTCAGTCACCCTTTATCAGTGGAATTTTTGCTGGGATGACAAAAATTCAAAACATGTTTAAACTTCCTCTTTTGAAATTCAATATCTCCCCACCAAATACTCTATGACTGGAGCTTCCTGAAATTTTGCTAAAAATCCTGTGCCAATGCATTCTCTTATATATGCGAGTCTCCCCCAGGGAACCATGCATATATAAGAGAAGGAATTGGCCTAACAATAGTTACCTTCACCTTGTAAGCCAGTGCATTCTCTTATATATACTCACTCAAAGCATATAGTCCATTTTCAAAGTTTCCAGAAGTTTCCCTCTCAATGGTGTTCAGGATATCCCTTTGTGTTAGCTTGAAAATAAAAATAATTTTATTACATACTAATATAATAATAAATTAAGACAGTCAGGCAACGATTTGGAGGGGTGTTCAGGATATACAGTATAAGCAGCCGACAGAAAAACGATATGAAAGCAGAAGGATTTCATATTCAGTTGTGGGAAGTGTTCAGATAATAAGTTCAACAAATGTTCAACACTGTTCTAAATTTGTGAGACCCAATACTGCATTCATCGGAAAGCTGTCAAGCCATATTTCCGACTAAATCCTGAAAAATTACTCATAATTCTGCTGTGGTTAAGGAGTCGATTATTTAGGGCATTACTGTATATGCTAGCAGGGGGTTTGGGAGTCCCTGGACTACTGGATTGCTTTTTACTGCAATCTAGATGACAGAACGCGTTGGCAACTCAACAAAAACAACATGTCCATAGTTTAGTACACCGGTTGATAATACAATGTTTTGGAGCTTCCTCTTTCAAATGGTATATAATATGGCATATATTTTATATAATGTAATCTGGGGGTTCGAAAATTAAGTGGGCCTTTAATCATTTTAACTATTAACTTGTGTTTAAGCATGCTAGCTATTATAACTTACACAACTGACATATATTTGAGACAACAAATTCTCGTATTGTTACTGATGGATAAAGCCTTTTAGTGATCCTAGAATGCATCGAGAAAATGACCAAGCCTACAGCAAATGATGAGAGAGTTCTTTGTTCATATAAATACAGTTAAAGGTATTCAATCCGATTAAGCACCCCTAAATTACTATTTCTTTGGCTCCAGGGGGAAAAAATATTTGAATCGAGTCAAGGAACCCACCCATTAAAGCTCAGAGTGATCAGATATTGATTTTTGAAGTTTGTTATTTCTTGAGACGTGTACTAATAATTTCCCCAGAAACACTTATTCAAACGGACGAAGATGGATAACTCTAAAATCAAGTGGTAATAATGACACAATTTTGACCGAGACCATCCCTTTGACGGCGAGTTTCTGGGCCACAAACAATAGAAATAACAAAACTTCAAAAATTGATATCTGATCACTCTGAGCGTTGATGTGCAAGGTTCCTCGACTCGATTCAAATATTTTTTACTCCCGAAGCCAAAGAAATAGTAATTTATGAGGGTCTGATCGGATTGAGTACCTTTAATCCACTGTGTTTAATTACTTTTATTAATTATTTTTCATGCAATTGGCCCAAATGGCAGCGCGAACACTGGACATAGTTCATACCTTCACATATTCATCATACACCACTCGGGAGTGACAGTAGTCCTTCACTGCAAACACCCGAGTGAATGTCTCCTCATCTGTTCCTATGCTGTTCTCTCCCGCCTCGTATAGCTGCTCTGCATCTCGCTTTGCCCGTTCCACTTTGACGAGTTTTTCCATGTTAACCATGAACTGTCCACTTGGCTGTTCATCAGGTGTTAAAATGTCCTCACATGCATCCTCTACTTTACTTCTAGATAACTCATTTCTGTTACCCTGCAAAATAGTAAGAGACAGACCTGAAAATTTGGTGCCAGAAATTTGCAGAATGAGGTCCCCATGCAGAGGGGTGGTTTAGTGATGCTATCATGCATAAGCGGGCTGTCATCATTAAATTCACCTTCTGGGGACCTCATTCTGTTTAGGCCTTATCTTCTCAGGAAAGTATCTTTATTATTTAGTTTCTTTAGAAACATCTTTAGAATTTTCTTTTTCTTTTTTTTTAGTTTAATAGTTTCTCTAGCTATATCCCCAAATTGGTAGATAACACAATTGATGCATAATCACGGTGCCCAATGGGTGCACATTGCCATCTTCACCAGCTGGGAACTCAGATCTAGGTCTCTCATAGCAGCTAGATGAGGTCATGCAGAATGAGGTCACCAGAGGATAAATTTGGTGAAGCTAGCCTGATAGTGTCACTAAATTCACCTTCTTGGTACCTCATAGCAGATGAGGCCTTGCAGAATGAGGTCACCAGAGGATAAATTTGGTGAAGCTAGCCTGGTAGTGTCACTAAATTCACCTTCTTGGTACCTCATTCTTAAGGCCCAGCGAATCGATTCGATTCGATGCGATTCAAAATCGTTTGTCTGATTCGATTCGATTCGAAATAGGCTACCATGATTCGGATTTCGTTGAATCTTTGGTGACGTGCATTTCCGTGCTTTCTACAGACCACAATGCTTTTACCAGAAAAGAAAATTCACTATAATAATGTAGTAAACAACTTAAACGTACACAAGTACCGTTATGACCAATGGCAGGAGATGTAATGTTATCGCCAACTAGTCTATAATTAATTTGTAATAATGACATAAGTGAACAACAAAATTGCCATACAAGGCTATGTGCTTGTGTCATTCCAGGAATCATGGGAATTCCATAACATACATGCATGCCAAATTATAGATCTTTGTTTAATTTGCATAAATGCTAGTCGGAATCAAGTCCTGAGTATTTTGTAAACATTGTCTGGTAAGTCTTCCAGTTCAGGCGACAGACAACACAATCATCGCAAGTGTAGTGAAAAATACTGCGCTATTAAAAGAAAGGCTTGCCGTATTTACGTCGACATTGGTTCTCTCATGCATGTATGCTCTTATCTATACTCAACGATTGCTTAGGCACAGAAAATACATAGAGGTGTGTAGATAAACGCATATCTGCGCATATTGCACTTCATCGACGATCACCAGACGGTTTTTGCCAGTCAATTTTAGGTGTTTTTCGAAGTTCTATATATTTGAAGTGATTTGGCTCAGTGACAATGATTCGATTCGAGATTTGATTCGATTTCGAATCGTTTGCCAGATTCGATTCGAGATTCGATTCGAAATGAAAACACCCGATTCGCAGGGCCCTACTTGGGAGACATCTTCTCCCTAAAATGTGTCACTTCTCCCAAAGTGACCTCTCTCATGTACCAGTATGCATTTGTCCCAACAGAATATTTAAAGTATATTTACTGGTTATATAAATGGTGTTCTTATTCACTATACAATGGTTTTATAAATGGGCTCTTATATTGCATAATACTTTCAAAATTCAAAAGCGAATATTATTATGTGTATTTTGGAGCCCAAACCGCCATGTGGCTTTAACCTTGATACGTGCACAAATTTGTTGCAGCTGGGGTTGCTTCCTCTTTGGAGGATGGGATTGACTACAGTAATGCCCTAAATAACGACTCCTTAACCACATTAGAATTATGGGTAATTTTTAAGGATTTAGTCGGAAATATGGCAGAGCTTTCCAATGGCAACAAGCCATATTTCCGACTAAATCCTGAAAAATTACCCATAATTCTACTGTGGTTAAGGAGTCGATTATTTAGGGCATTACTGTATGGTGTCACATGCCCTATGACCGAGGTAATACTTTATGTGAAGTGCAATGAAACTATTTCACTGTATAATGCCCTATATAAACAGTGATATAAATTGAATTTATTATTAATATCATTATAATTATGTGGTGAAACTTTTGTGTAGTATATGCACATAGACCTGCACGTCTGTTTCTGACCATCGGTTTAGAGCATGAGAATGATATAACGGTTAGCATAGCATGGGAGGCACGAGAGACCTCAAGTGTAATCTTACGTGATAGCAAATGTGCCAAAAACTATTAGCTACATAATGTGCAGTTCTGTGTTTATTACAGACCCGACTGACATCTCCTAGCTGATCTTATCTGAAGATTTTAAGTCGTGGTATTTTCTTATCTTGGGTGATATATATTAAATACAATATTTTCCTAAATAAGTAAAATATATATCTCCTAGAAGTATTCTTGCCCACTGAACTATATGGTATATTATCCCAAGTAGGAGGGGTTAACTCTCAGAGTTGAAAAAAACGTACGAAATTCTATGGTACATATCTTCTGTCATGTTCTAAGGAAATGGAAATAGAAAAATACCCGTTGACAAGAAATCCCCAGCCGGGTATTATAAACCCAGGGATGGCTAAATACTAATACCGCACCTAACAGGCTAACCCAGGCAGCAAAAGCCGCAAGTAATAACGAAGACCCCCCTTAAAAACAATAGAACCAACCCCCGAACCAAATCTTGAGTGGGTTGGGCCGTGTACCAGTACACGATGAGAGCCCGATGAAAAACCAGCTGCAAGCTCCCAAGAAAGGGCCCGACACCAACTACTTGGAGACATGCCATTGTCGATAAGGAGGAGGTATCATTGACCAATAGTCTGACCGGGAAGCGAATGGGTATTACACAGACATACGTTGCAAGGCTCAGGCCGTATGAAGAACATGGCTCAGAATTGGAGTTTCACAGCAGAAAACTTAGTTTGAAGCCTGGAGTTCGAGATATGACCGACTAAGATGCAATAAGCCATGTCATTTTTCCCTGATGACGTTCCCAAATGTGGAAATGCCCAACAACACAGTTAAACCCAACTGACCAATCACAGGCTACTGAATCCATGACAGAAAGGCAGCCAGGAACCGAAATTCCAATGTCGTTAAGGTGGAAATCCACAAAAACAAAAATTGGACTAACGATGCATCAGGATTGTGGCACAAGCCCAAAACCAGCAGAAACCGACGGCAGGTATGTAATGAAAAGCAGACCAAGGGCCACCGCGCCCCAACTGTTCGAGCTCTGCTGACTGGTCCCCGACGAGTCGATGGCGCAAGATAACCCTTCTGGTAAGGATGGGGTGCCCTTTCAATGGGACCCTGTTCCGGAGACAACCATTGCCCGAAGTGCGAATCGAGAGGGCGGATCATATGATCTGGCATCCGACACCCAATGCTAATGAATCTCGCACGAGGAGAAGCATCTGGCAAGAATTTTCATCCGGCTTTATGAAGTGTGCCCAACACGATTCATATGCTGCCCCACAGGTGCAACATTATCCTGCATTGGCAATCGCTGAGGTCAGCAAAGGACCTGGCTTAGTATGTTAAATGAGCACTAGGCGAATCAAGCACTATCAGGGAAAACAAAACCATTATGTACCGACAACCAAGCCCATAAGAAGAATGACGTATTAGACGCAAAGGCCGATATCACTGAAGCCATTTCGTTCTTCTTTTCCACGCTGCTAATACGCCGTGTTGCCCATTAAGCTCGAGTGGGGTGCTGAACTAGACCTCATGTCAACAGTGTTCTGAAATTGAGCATATGTCGAACCATGGATAATGGACTCATCTATGTATGACAGGACAACAAAAGTGAAATCCATGTTGAGTTAGCACTGAAAGCAACCTGAAGACAAAATATATGTCATTCGTATCTATTATGGAAACACAGCGAGGTCGGAGATAAAGCATGTATGCTTGTTTATCTCTGAATCTTGCGTCCCAAATTGAGATGTAAATATTTACCCTATCGAGCACCCGAACCAGTCCAGAACACGTCTTAAAAGTCAGGAAAATGAAAGGGCGAGAGTCATATACTAATCTAGTGATATGCATGACTATAGACATTCTCCAGCAAAGCCCGTGACCATGAAAGAGCTGGATGGAACATGGAAAGAAGCAACAACTTATAAAGTAAGAAGTTGAACACATCCCAACCCGAGAACAGTAAAATGTTTGAATACCTCTCAGGATGGTCGAACCCAGGTCGCCAAGTGTGCAGTCCGATGGCACAACCACCCAGCTCTGACGACGTTAGGCAGGGTACAAATTGACCGGCATCACAGGGCAAGTTGCTACCCAAATGCTAACAAAAGCCATGCAACTTGGATCCTATTTCCTCATTTGACTGTCCCAGGGTATGCCAACAGTCGTCCCGTAGTATCCGACTTGGAGTCCCTGTCGATAGTCCAGAAAGCCCACCAAATGCGGCCAATGGGTTCGATGGGTAGCCCCAACCCGCGACCTGTTTGGTGGGTCTATCATCCTGAGTGCTAATTACGCCAATGAAGGGAACTCTATACATCGACAAGTGACAGTGTCCTGGTCGTAAAGGTTTCTATCTCTTCCTTGGAACCCTCGAAACAAGGGAAAGCACTCTGATGTTCTGTTAAATTGTAAATGATTGTAGAACAATGCTATCAAATCATGTCAATCTGAGGTTATTTGCTAATCAAAATTCGACATTAATTTTCTTCCTGCACTTGGCTGCATCAGAGAACACTGAACAACTAACTGAGCTCCCTCGTAAGCGCATGTAAAGGTGACCCGAAAGGAATGTCGAAAGCCCTTTCACCTCGTGCTGGAGCGACTGCTCGATCTGATCCTGATCTCCATCCGTCGATGGGGTGTTAACAGCACAATACACCACGACAAGCTTCATTTCTAATTGCATGTGAGGTCTGGTCATTGGGGACCCCGGAGGAATGTCCAGAGCCTGTACATATCGGGGTGGAGCAGCAGCAGGACCGATCCCGATATCCAACCGACCGAACTGGCGATTGGAGGTTAGTAGGTACCAGTTCCCAAGCAAGCTTCCTGCTATAATGGCGTCAGGGAATAAGATCTTTTGTTTTCATTTAAAATCAAACCCGAAGTTACTGGCAGCTGTTGGCCAGAATGTGGCCAGTAACCTGTCTGCCAAGCCCCCGGAAGTGGTGACTTATAATAAGGAGGAAACAAGCCTGTGAACTGTGATCCCATTCCAAGCCCAGCTGGGGCAGAAGGCATGGAGGATAAACTTTCAGGTGCCAAATAATTGCGTAAATGTAATAATTTGAGAAAAAGTCTCCTAATTTGAATTGAGACAAAGTAAAATGGCCATTCGACTAGTAATTTTAGCCCAAATTTCCACACACTATGATCATAAGGCACCGGAGAGCATGGTCAGGGACCACTGAGGGTGTATCCCCCAGCCGCGCTGACCCCGAGATGACGACTTGTAGCGATGGACGGCGTGTGTCGAGTGTTTTAGTAGAGCTCAGTGGTCACAGCACTCCGGGGCACGTCAACAGCCAACGGTCGACCCGCAGAAGCAGATTGACGTCCCGTTCGATAGTCCAGGGAGCGCACCAATGTGACTAATGGGTTCAATGGGTAGCCCTAACCCGCGCCCTGTTTGGTGTGACTATCGGCCCGAGTGCTAATTACGCCAATTAGAGGAACACGATATATCGGCAAGTCAGAGAAGGATACAGGGATGTTTTGATACCTGTTACAGGTTTGGGTGCCCAAACTATAGAGACCCAAATGTCCCCAAATTCCATGTAGATAGTATTTATTCCAGTTGGATCTTCCATATTTTCAAGGAATTTTTCTACAATTCAACAAAATGTCCTAGTAATGCAAATCATCAGCCCGCAGATGATATTATAGTCTATAATATGGAGCCTTTATTTGCACAATCAAGTATCCCGTACTGAATATTTTAACATCAAAATTTATATGGGCACATACTCAAATACAGAACAGGTGTCCCCAAACAAAAATTCTCTGGATCCTTCCCCGCGAGTTTGTCCGTGTCCTAGGGGAAGCAACTCGTGTGAGCTACGGGTTCGATGGGTAGCCCCAACCCGCGTCCTGTGTGGTGTGACTATCGCTCCGAGTGCTAATTACGCCAATTAGAGGAACCCTATATATCGACTTACGGGGAAGGCGATTCATGAACCTGTTCTTACCTCGATGAGCAGTCCTGTGAAAGTAATTAATGTGATTACGAACAATCACAAATACACCTGTTGTGTTATGTTACCATGTCTGTGCCAACCAAGGCAGTAACAGCTCCATTGTTGGTTAAAAAGGTTCAAATTGACATTCAGGATTTTACAATCCTATCAGCGTATTCCACAAGCGTTAAAACAGTGCTTTTGTCTTCAGTTTTACACCAGACGATGTTATTGTTAACGTCTAAATAAAGCCGTAAAACGAAAAAATGAACCCGAAAGTAAGTCACCTAATTTCGTGATACCTTTAACCACCGTCAACGCACGTGGTAACTTAAATTATACGTCACCTGTATGCCATAGATTTGTTATAAAGAAAACGATCAGCGTCTTTAGTCATATCCAATGGTGCCTCGAATGTTCTGTCGTTAATAGGCCAGAAATTCTTACATTGTCGGCATAAACAACGGATATATTACTTCATTTGACCGATTAAAATTATGGAAGACAAAGTCCGTTAAAACGAAACGAGTCATCCATTTCCGATCTTATATTCGGAACAAAACCGCGTAATCTTTATGTGAATTGTTACATAATTTTCAACTATAAGCAAAGAAATAATGTTGTTTGTATAAAACAAAAACAAAACTGTTTTTGCTATACAAACTGCAACTTAGCTTCGTATTCTTTGTGAGAGATTCTTTTTGCACCCGTCCTGGTGAGGAGGGAAAAAAATATGGCGATTCCTTCACTACGTGTCAGAAATCACGTGATTACACGGGTCATGAACATGACAGAAGATATGTACCATAGAATTTCGTACGTTTTTTTCAACTCGGAGAGTTAACCCCTCCTACTTGGGATAATATACCATATAGTTCAGTGGGCAAGATACCTTTGACGGAGATATAATTTTCACTGTATTAGCAAATGTATAAAATCAATATATATTTTCCATATATATATTTTTCACAGTATTAGCATTGAATTATTTTCATTAATAAATAAGAAGAATTGGATTTTGGATCAATACGTACAGAGCATCAAACTATTTATTATCACAATAATAATTGCAAGCTTAATATATTTAGCACTTATCCCATGTGACTCTTTTGTCATTCACATTATAACCTCAGATAATGAGAAATGCTAAATACATGCTGGCATATTACAGGTGGGTAACTAGATTAGTTAGCAATCACAGTATGAGTAATCCTGATTAAAAGTCACAACTAGGTTCAAAAACACTAGTCCTGAGTTGCTATACTCAAAACCAATCCACTACTATGAAAACCCAATAGTCCACTAGATCACCAATTAACCCGTTCTATACCAAATACTCATTGATGAGTAGTTCCCTTTATGAAATGTTCAGATATTTTGTTCAACAAATGGTCATTTGTTGAACTTATTACTCTCAGGTGCTTAATAATCATGATGGCCCAATAATAGTGATGGGTGGGGATTTAGGCTGAAATTAACAATAGAGATGGCAATTTCACTCTATGTTTCAATGCCAAATAATAGTGAGCTTTGGGAATTTTCTCAAAAATTAATAATCCTGCTGACACTATTATTAGGCACCTGAGAGTATCTGAATATTTCCCACCAAAGAATATTAATCATTCTGCCCTTATATTATCCTTTCATCATACCGTTGTCTGCTAATTTATGCTTAATAACCCCTCCAAATGATTAATAGACAATTCCAATGCATACTTTTAGAACTGATGAGAAAATCAATTACTCTTGGGCTCCAAATAAACATGCATGCACGTTTATTATTTTCTTGGGAAATTTCCCCCTGCTTACTTGGGTCTGCACGTTTGTTAATTTTGAGGCTATGAAAATTGAAATCAGCACAAACTCAAGATTTCTAAATGATTCTGATATCAAAATGATGAGATTATAACTTTATGCATGTACATATACAAATATATGGCATACATATGAACATTTAATTGATATAGAATAAAACACCACATGACACATACATGTACTATGTTGATTCCTATACTTGACCTACTATAAAAATAATTTGTTTAACCACAGTTATGTTAATGTTTTGCCCAGAGCCCCCCCCCCCCCCCCAACACTATTATTTGGGTCTGCACTTATATTAACTTTCAATGGTATTCCCCCCCCCCTGCACTATTATTTGGGCCTGCACTTTTATTTGGAGCCCGAGAGTACTCACCTGTGCTGCTGATATCAAGATCCGCTTGAAGTCACCAGAGGTATCACCTTCCAAATCCTCTTCTAAGTTTGTCTGATCTGATCGATTTGGACTTGTCACTTAATATAAATAAGAAATTCATACAAAATTAAATTTGTAATAATTTATTTTCTTAATTAGGACCAGAAGCCCATTTTGACAAAATTTACCAGCATTTCAAAATGGATTTTCTCAAAATCTGCCTTCTTTTTTAAATTTGGTACAAGCGATTATTGTAGCACAATATTTCAGAACCACCAAACCGTTGGAAATTATAACCTCATTTTCTTTACTTTCAAAAGTGAAGTTCATATATCCATGAAATATCATATCAAAAGATCATGAATGGAGACATAATTTTTCTTGATTCATGATAATTTTTATTTGGAAAGGCAACTACCCATAAATAATTTTCTATATCTGAAACAATATTTTCATGTCATTGACATTGTTGATCAATAATTAATCCCAAGAAACAAACATGTTCTTGTTCGAAATGACACCTAGTAGCTGAAATAATAAGCGATGAATTGTGATGAAACTATCACCTCAATTAGTTAAATTGTCACACAAAATTAATGTAGTTTTATATGCTGGGAATATCCCGTTTGTGATGTTATGTGTCAAATGTACCAGATAATTTTATTTGTCACAAACTGAAGATCATATTGCACCAGAATTTGTCAATGTTCTTCTTATTGATAGATGATAATATCTGAGACATAATACCTTCTGGATAGATATCCCTAATTGCTTGTAACTGAGCATTTGTTCGTGTAAAGAGAACCTCTATAAGGGCAGTCTCGTCTGTTCCAAGGCCCTGAAAAAGTAAACATGATGCATTAATAAAAGTAGCAATGCTGATACTTAGAGGTTATAATTTGGATAGTTTGATATTGGTCGAGATATAAGCCCGAGGTAACTTTATAAATTATGTCAGCCTGAGAGCGAAGGTCAAAGGCTAATATATGTATTGAGAGCTAATATATCTCAACCAATGTCAAACTAACCTTATAATAACCTTGTTGTTATTTTAGATCAACTAAAATACCATTACCAACCATCAAGACATCATTTGATTGGTGTTAAGATTGAATAAACAACAGATTATAGAATTTAATTGAAATACCCAATTCACCTGAAAAGTTACCATAACA
Source organism: Siphonodentalium dalli (assembly GCA_032622095.1). Lineage (NCBI taxonomy): Eukaryota > Metazoa > Mollusca > Scaphopoda > Gadilida > Siphonodentaliidae > Siphonodentalium > Siphonodentalium dalli. Next base: position 151,955,030 of record CP136065.1, read on the forward strand.
TTGCATACAGCCATAAATGACAATCAATAGATATGGTAGACTTTTACCAGAAACCATCGAAAAACAAACAGATATAATACATGATTGTTGGTCCTTTCAACTGATGTTGGTATAATAGGGTCAATCTGGTCATCTGAGGAATTATCCAAAAACAAAACTGAGGGAAAAAAAGCCTATTGTATCTGACTGCATGATAATGACACTGTAGGTCATCTTGGAGAGGGGATAATTTCATGAGTTACAGTAAATGGAGCGATTAGGAATGCGGAAAGTTAAATGTCTAAGTAACAATTGTGAACATTAAGAGATACATGTATTTATAAATTAAAATCCAAGATGGCTGCAGGAAGCCATGTTTTTCATAAAAATTTCGGAAAAATTTGATGGCTCCAATCACCCCGAAGTTTCATATGAAGTTTGGCAATGGTAATGATGAGGGAGGTGCCCTGTAGGGGGTGACAAAGGTTTTAGTCATGCGAAGAGTAAAATCCAAGATGGCTGTTGGCGGTCATGTTTTTCAACAAAATTCAGATAGAAATTGATGGCTCCCATCTAGATGTCACCCTGAAGAACCATATGAAGTTGGGTGATGATCGTATGAGGGATGTGGTCTGTAGGGTGTGCCAAAGAATTTAGTCGTGCAAAGAGTAAATTGCAAGTGGCCATGTTTTTCATCGAAATGTTTTCAAATTCGATAGCTCTCATCTAAACATGCCTATAAATTTTCCAAACAATTCTCAAAAAAATGTGGGTTGCATGGTGTGCTGATGGATTCAAATTTGAAATCCAAGTTGGCTGCTTGTGCCATATTTTTTAACGAATTTCTGCCAAAATTGGACGATGGACACCAACCCATTGTCGCTAGCTCAAACTTGACTTTGTCAAGTTGAGCTAAAAAATTATCAGAAATAGCACATAGACTTCTTGTGGCGTAATATTTACCAACCCTTTGACACAAGGAATTTGCAATTGTACCATGCAATGTACCTAATAATAGTGATTAATAATAGTGTCAGCACGATTATTAATTTGGCATTGAGACATAGAGAAATCACTATTATTAATTTCATCCCCACCCATCACTATTATTAGGCCATCACTATTATCAGTTACCTGAGAGTTGTATGGTATAGTAATGCTCTAATTAATCGACTCCTTAACCACAGCAGAATTATGGGTAACTTTTCAGGATTTAGTCGGAAATATGATATTTTAAAAAATATAATATATATTTCCTTAAAGAAAGCCTGAACACTGAACTATATGGATAGATGTCCTGCGTTTGTAAACCATAGCAGAAAAGGGTTAACTTTTTGGTCGGTCGCCTACGGTAACTAATGGTCAGTGGCTTGCCTCGGTATCAGTCACGCATGCGCAGTCCCAATATAATTCACTGTACAGGTTGAATTAGCCAGTTTATTTTCAACTCAATTAGAAGATTGGCGAGTCGCGGGGTTGGGAATGGCACCGCCATGGGAGGGCCCTATGATAGTTCAGTGTTCAGGCTTTCTTTAAGGAAATATATATTATATTTTTAAAAATATCATATTTCCGCCAAAGGAAGCCCTCACACTGAACTATATGGATTAGAATGCAAGCCCAGGAGGAGGCACGAGCAATAAAGTTAATAGCCAAACTTTGAGTAAAGGTACTCTTCTAAAACAGATTGTACCATATATGAACACTTTAATGAATCTGTTAGGATTATTTACGTGAAATAACTCATATAGTTAGAGTGCTATATTGCTCAAATGTGTACTGCCCCCCTTGTTTTGAAACAAACATCCCATGAGGTGCCATCCAATGCATAGTTGCGAGCGAACCGAGCAAGTATAACGTTAGAAGAAACTCTTCGTTCCTCTCTGTGTCGTCTTCTTCAGCTGTCTGTTCTAAGGTCCCACCCGTCAAGGTCCCATGATGCAGGATCATGAAGGAAGGAGACTAACTCACTCTCCGCCTTAGCGACAGAACGACCTGCAGACGGAGGCCCACTCCATCGATGGCGAGACAACCTAAGTTAACTAACTGCTATTCGCCAAAGAAAAAGCCAGAGAACCTGATGCCAAATTTGTGGCACAGGGATTGAGTTGAGAACCCATTAGGCCAAACAGGTTGTACAACGATAATGGAGTCAAGCCATCTGAACAGAGGGAGCCCTCTCTGAGGTACCTATGCAACACAGGATATCCGACAGAAATCCTGTGATACAAATCTTACGAGTATATAAACAGTCCTTCCCATGAGGAAAACACACCGAGAGCATTTATTTGCTCCCGTAATGCAGAAGACGGGTGTAATATGGCACCCATACGATACCATAATTGTACATGTAAGTTTGGTTTTTGCTCAAACCAAAAGTCATTGTGGAATAGACCTATGTCTAGTTACACTTTAATATGCCATAGTTGCACTGAGATGGTAAAGCATCTAAATAAACCTTAAAATTAGAGCTGAAACGGTTAGACGGTTAACCGGTTAGCATCCGGTTAGCGACGTAACCGGTTAGAAAAATATGAACCGGACGTAACCGCATCCCGTTGTCAGTTGAATGTGAACGTGAATAATCCTCAAAATATTAGGTTAAATGATGCAAAACTAATACTAAATCCTGTGTCACCGATAGTAGAGTGCAATGCAAGCATTAATTGGTACACGCGGTAGTATCAGATACTTAGTAGCAATTCTCGAACTGTCTGGAAGTGTCGGCGACCTTCAATCAATTCCGACCCTTTGAAGTTTTCTTCCGACAAAAGCATGTGTGCAGTCACTATGTATCAAGCAACATGGATTCAAATTGGAGTCACACCACGACATACTATATATAAAACTGTTTTACAGTGGGGTTTATAAAAACTATGTAAGTCGACAAAGTTTGAAGATTGAGATCAGCAGCACAATGTCTTCACTCTTCCCGTTCTTCCCCCCTGTTGTGATTTAATATGATCAATTCAATTGAGTGACCCAACAGACATCGTAGTTGAAGCAACCCAAAACTTCTTCAATAATCTTCCCTTTTATCAAGGAAATTGATGCTCCATGCTACTCTGTAACTGGTTGTGTCTGTGGGACTAATTAACACTCAATTTGGCAGTAATTGCTATATGTTAAGTGATTGCATACTAAAACCGAAACCGAAATCGTAAATTATATAACCTCCCAACACTAGTGTCCGCTATCATGATACCGACGAATAGCTCGAATACTGAATAGGACTGCGAGTCTGACCTAACTGACCTTCCTTTTTGTTCTCTACATGTAGTTATTACTTTCTTGTCTTTATATATAATGCATTGGAGGATATACCAATGATGATAATGATATATTACAGATATTTAATATATAGTTTTGTTACTCGTTTTACCAATACCCATACTATTTTACTCGTTTTACAAATGCCCAAACATATGCTGATCACGGCAAATAAGCGATCTCCCCTGCCATTCACAAATTTCACTTGCTCATTCCCCATCACTAGAGCCAGCAAAAGAACAGTTAATGCGTGTTTTTGAATATCGTTAAATGCCGTGAATAATAAGGTCTTTATTTCAGCTACTACTTCTCACCTAGGTTTGTCCCTGGAGCATGGCATAATGTCGACATAATTAGTGTGAGAGAAGTCCGCTAGAAATTTAGCGGTTAACCGGTTGAAATCCGGTTAACCCCGATGGTTAACCGGTTAGAAGAATGGGTCAACCGTTTCAGCTCTACTTAAAATAGTTCAATATTGAACCAACAATTACAGTCTCCATTAGTATTTTGTGAAGAAGGACGGGTGCGAATTTTAGCACACGTGAATTGAAAATTACGAGTGCATACGGGTTCGAGAGCAATCACTCCCGTCTCCTGGGAAGGACTGATATAAATATATAAAAATGATATAAAAATTATATATCAAGGTGATCTATAAGTCACAATGAGATCATTGCAGAAGGCCCTTTGGCTCTTTGACAACTGAAATCAGTTCAAATGATGTACAATGTAATCAGATGATAACCACGGGTAAATTGTCACCATGCGGAATATTCAGTTCGGAGCCTCCGCCCAGTACATCATGTCACTTTCCCCCTCAAACATGCAGCAGAACGACATAGGTGTGTGATATGTTAGTGTGAGGCATGCAGCAAACTAGGGGAAGACCCCCTCCAAAAAGGCTCGCTGATTAAGGAAACAAATGAAATTTTTTATCCTCCTAGTAAAGGACACACATCCCTTTATAATGTTGTTACTTATTGAATTTTAAGAGCCATGATGGAGAGGAGCTCCCCCGACCTAAGTGGTCCTGTTGAAGGCATGTTTAAGGAAAATAGGACAAATCCAGCATAGACCGAAGCGAGCAGAGTTGTCAGCATGATCTCAGGCCCTTATGATTGGGCGGCTGGTGCCATGTGGTTGGGATCCCCTCATATGGGTTGGTCCCTGCCTGCAAGGAAAGGTTTGATGGCTAGTCAAAGAGCTTCCTCGAAAGCTGAGCTGGACAACGCAAACGTCTTTGCCTGTTTTTTATTGTCGAATGTTGATAGGACAATTCCGGCATATACCGAAGCGCGCAGAGTTGGCAGCATGGTTTCAGGCCCGTATGATCGGGTGCCATGGGGTTGGGATCCACTCGGACTGGGTGGTCCCCTGCCTGCAAAGAAAGGTCTATAACGCTAGTCAATGAGCTTCCTAGAAAGCTGAGATGGACAGTGCAAACGTCTTTGCCCGCGTTATTGTCTATTGTCTATAGGCGTGCAGTGCCCTGTTAATTTTATTACCATGTGCCAGATAATCAAATTGATATTGGTAATAGTAGTATGAAGAGCCATGAGATGTACTCTGTCGGCCAGGCCATTGGCAGGGTCGTTGTGGCACGTGACAAGAGAAATGCTTTCCATGTAAATGTGCTTCATTCATGTGTGAAGTCTATTGACCAGTGTGTCAGTTGCGGGTCGTGTCACTTACCTATGAAATGTATATCACAGGTAAGATAGATCGTGTTCTCGATGCATTTTGAAGACGGTGGTACGAGTGCGCAGGGCGAGCCAGGCGAGCTTGAGAGTACATAGTTCAGTAGGAAGAAGCATATAGATGAGATAATCCGTGGATAGGAAATCACGATCCGCAGCTTCTGCCTTACCGATGCCAGACTGTGACGACCGAAAAGACCCACAGTCTGACGTATTGTGCGCAGACGGGTCGTCATCGAAAGCCTCAGACGCCTTGGGGTGTAAGGATAGCATGTCGCTCTCTGCCCTAGCGTCGGAACGACCTGCAATAATGGACGACAAAACACTAGAGGGAGGCCCATTCCGGCGATGGCTCAATTGAGGAGTAAATACCTCCCATGGAATTTTAAGGCTGATAAACTGAGTTCCAATTTTGGAGTCCAGTGTCGAAATGAAGAATCCCATAGCCATTAGCCAAAACTGGTTTCTTCTGATAACCGGAAGGAGGTGGAGCCATCGGACCGGGGTGAGCCCCCCCCCCCCAAATGCAGGTGGTCCCGACCAAGCTGAATGTCCTGTCCAAGCAGAACGATGGGTAGAGGCCATTGCAGCAGAAACCCCAAGACGGCTGAGAGGCAGGCAAGGCCGTGTCTTTATATAGATCGTGACCAAGGGGACCGGGCTTGCTACCTCATGGATAGGGCCACTGCCCTATGCCGAAGTCGCCGTAGGCCGCCCAGCCGGTGTTGTTACGTTCGCACGCGATTTTGGCAACTTCAGCACACAGAACCGCTTGCGCCGGTGTGGGACCAAATGTCCTGGGGGTCCCAAGTACCCCTGCATCGCCACCGGTCGCTTCCCCACTAATTGATTTAATGCCGCGGCATAATCGGGGGAGCGTGAACTGTTCCTGCCCGAGAAGAGATCCGCCCGAGAAATACTACCTGGGAAGGATCCAGAGATGGTGCAAATAAAGGCTCTATATCATACTAGTAGACTATCTCATCCGATTTTCATGTTTAGTTGTTGAATTATTCTTCTCTTAGAAAAATTTGTTGAAATAATGGAGAACCACTTTAATAATTACTATCCCCAGGGTCTCCAGAGTTTGAGCGCCCAAACCTGTAGCAGGTAGAAAAACATCCCTGGATCCTTCTCAGAAATTTACAAGCCCACCGGTTCAGACCGGCTTGCTGAACCGGCTGGTGTATAATCGCAGCTATTGTTCATTAGACCTACCGCCATACTTAAAGTAATTAACCACCAATAACGTGGTGTCACCCAGTTAATATGGCGGTACTATACCGCGGTATCCTCCAACACCGCGGCACCGATACCGCTTGTTAACGCGAACAAGCATGCGCGAGTAAATACCTCCCCTAAAAGAGTTCCATGAAAATCACCGCGGTATTCCACAAAATTAATGCGGTGCCCGCTAAAAGACCACTGTATCATCACCCAATACCGTAACTTCACGCCATGACCGTCTCGATACCGCTACCGTTTATTACCGGTATCACCGCGGTCATGACCGGGGTATCACCCCGTTTCTCTGGTCAATCACTTTGAGAATAGCGGTATATACAAGGTAGCTATTAATCGACATACCTCTATGACATGGCTGAGATTTATTCGTAGCACTACGGTACTACTGTCATATGAAGTTATTGTTATGCATGTGACATTGATAAACCAAGATCTAATCAACTGTCAGTATTCTTGGGTAGATTGTAATCAACTTCAAGGTCAAACGTGATTAACACATCTGGATCATTTGTATTGAAACATAGTATTATGTGAAAGCACGTTGTTCATAACATGACGAGAGATAGCGTCAGTAGCGATGGAATTATTGTTAAATAAATTTCCACGCATTAAAACGTCAAAATAATTCCCACGAAATTATGATATTTCCGGCGGAGAATCACGTGGCATTTTTGATATCTGACAAATTCAATCATACCTTATAGGTGCTATAATAATTCCATAGATGTATTTCTCACAATAATCTGTGCGCCTCGTAAGGCCTTGAAATGGTATCTGGTTTTGCCATTGATAAACCAAGATGTTAATGTTATCAACTTTAAGTTCGAATGTGACCAACACATCTGGATCAGTGGTATAGAACCATAAAACAACAAAGTATTATGAGAAAGAATGTTGTTCATAACATTATGATAGATAGCGTCAGTAGCGATGGTAATTATTGCTAAATAAATGTCCACGCGTAAATAAATTCCCACGAAATTAGGAGACTTCCGTTAGAGAATCACGTGGCATTTTTCATATCTGACAAATTATATCATACCTTATAGGTTCTATAATAATTACATAGATGAATTGTTCACAGTAGTCTATGCGCCTCGTAAGGCCTTGAAATGGCGGCTGATTATGGCGAAATGTGCGCCTCGTATCGATTTTCATATTCGAAAATTTTGAAGTCAGCCGCCTATTCGAAAAACACGAACAATTATATGTTTGAAACGAAACGGTCCGTGAATTCGAAACGATAATTATAAAAACGAACGCGTAGGCGACCAGTAATTATTGTATCGATAAATTGAATTTGTCGCTATTGTTAAACGACAAATTCGGAAAAATACTCCCTTATGATCCGTTCGGTTGTAGCAGAAAAATAAACTGGCTAATTCAACCTGTACAGTGAATTATATTGGGACTGCGCATGCGTGACTGATACCGAGGCAAGCCACTGACCATTAGTTACCGTAGGCGACCGACCAAAAAGTTAACCCTTTTCTGCTATGGTTTACAAACGCAGGACATCTATCCATATAGTTCAGTGTGAGGGCTTCCTTTGGCGGAAATATGGCTTGTTGCCATTCATCGGAAAGCTCTCAGCGAGAGCTTTTCAATGAATGGCAACAAGCCATATTTCCGACTAAATCCTGAAAAGTTACCCATAAGTCTGCTGTGGTTATGGAGTCGATTAATTAGAGCATTACTGTACTTTCAAATGATGTGACTCATTCCCATTAGTTGTAATACTCACATATATAGCTTCTTTCAGGCACCATGCATCAAATTCTGCTGGTTGAACAAACATTGCCATGATGGCCTCCTCAAAGTTACCACTTAAGTCATCTTGTATATCTTCTATTAGGTCCTGTATGAAATAAAACCATACCTGGATAACATCATCGTAGTCTAGGCTAGACAAGGAGGTTGTGGTTTTGGACCCCAACATGGGCAAAAATTTATATAGATTTTCAAGCTTCATCTGAGTTGAGTCATTTCAACACGTCAATCTAATCGTAACATGGTCATTTTGATAAAAAATTATCATTTGTTCATGCACATTACGAAGCTATGAACAGCCCATCCTGAGCCAGTGGATTATCCATTCTCATATGTTATTATAATGTTAATATCTACGTGGTATCAATAGGGCGAAGTAATCAAGGTCATAATCCATATCATATCAAGTTGTTAAAGGAAAGATAAAAAAAAATATTTTTGCTGATATTTTAATTACAGTCAATTTGGCTCAAACAAAAACAAAGAATTAATAATAAACATTAATTATAAACATAAAACTGAATTAAAAATGCTCTCAATTTTTTGTTTATACAAGTGAGATTGAATAGACCGTTTCCTGATTAAAATTTCCGATTCATTACTATAATTGGTTAAGCATGTGTTATATTGTAACTGCAAACTCAGTAAAAATGCAGCAATAATGCTTTGGGTGCCCCGACGAAGATCCCTATACTACAAACTGTAGCAGGAACTGATTACATGTACACCAATATGATGCAAAGTGCATATTCGCTAAATATGTTGCAAATCTTCAATGTGTCAAGAAAGGGTCAATAACTCTAAAATAAAAAACATAAAACATTTCTATGTCGAAAAATGGCAATAACTCTGCCAAAATGACTTCAACTGAACTCAAAATTGCAGGTACACAGGTTCCCATGCTGGTTGATATCTGTGCCAGGTTTAAAAAAAATTGACTGAAAAATGACAGAATACAGGATCAGACAAAAGATGAGTCCCAGGATGTACGATTGTATGTCGAAAAAGGGCAATAACTCTGCCAAAATGACTCAAAATCGCAGGTGCGCAGTTTCCCATGCTGGTGGACATCTGTGCCAAGTTTTTTAAAAATTGACCAGAAAATGACAGAATACAGGCTCGGACAAAGCTCAGGATGGACAGACTGGCGGACGAGGGTGACTACTATAGTCATCTGACAGGGACACTTATCCATGTACCAGTAGATAAGATTTGATATCCCTCCTCATGACTGTTTGAAGTACAAAGACTAAACAAATTAAATACACACATACCCTTCCATACATTGTTTTGTACATCTTTTTCAACTCCTGGCGCTGTGCATTACATCGTGTGGTGCACACCTGAATGATTGCATCCTCATCGGTACCTGCAGAGGAAGAGCACCACCAAATATATTTATCATTATGTCAATTTTTAAGGTAACACATCCATGGTGAATAAAATTCCTCAGGGGAAAAGAGGACCATGCTTGAAACGATTTTTTCCTCATTATCTTGTGATGAGAATCACTATGAGTTACAACCCCCCCTCCCCAACCTACAAGAAATACAAGCTCGGACAAAATAATGCATGTTGCGAAAAACAACTCTAAGTAGAACACAGACACTTCATAGGTGACCGCAGAAGTGAAAACAATAGACGGGCGGAAAAGTCTATATTTTTAACAGGATGTGTTTATTTCCCTGGCCGCTGTAGCTTTCTACTGAGCATGTCTTATAAGCCAGAGCCGTTAGGCTACAGCTGGCTACAGCCTGCACGCTCAAATATAGCCACTATTTCTCAGCTGTTCAAAGCATTGTATTATTTTATATAACATGCATGTATCTCACATTAGCTGTATAAAACTCTGTTTAGGTATATATATTTATAAAATAAACACAAATATAAGCTCATAAAATTACATAATCTTCATCATATATATAAAAAGATGAAAATCAATTAAATTTGTTTTTAACATGCCACTCATGAGTATAATTGGGCATACCTCCCGCAAAAATCTCCCGGATGACCATTTTCAAAACTTAACAGGTCTGGTGGGGATCCAAACAAACTAGACAGCAACAATAGGATATTAACCCTTTTGATTACTAAATGGATTTTCCCATTCATTTATAAAAGTATACAATGGAATGGTATTTTGTTTATTTATGGAACCCAAATTTTAAGACAAAACATCAAAATGCAACCTACCAGCCCCTTTCATTGCATAGCGGAAATATTCGCAATCATACTCTGGATTCCACTCTTCTTCATTGACATCCATTGGGGAATCCTCCTTGCTGTTGAACCACTGTTGAACACCATCTTCTTCTGTATAATTTGTGAATGCTTTCACAGTCCCTTGTGCCCCTTCCATTGTACCATTTTGCTCCAGGTTTCGACATATGTTGTCCACAAAATAACCTTTGACTCTTGCATAAATATCTTCATCTTCTTGACACTTCTTGGCTAATTTCTTTGCAGCCCTCTGTAAAATAAGCAAGTTAACCCCTTCTTTACTAAATGGATTCCCAGAGTTATAAAAGTAAATGATCTATTATGGAGGGGTATTCATGTAAAAAAAAACGTCGCAGACCATGAAACGAGGGTACTTTTTGAGATGTTTTTTTTTTTAACCCTTTGGTGGGTAGGACGATATAAATGTTGCCATACAGTTGGTGGGTGGAATGACATTTATGTTGTTTACGGTAGTTTTAGGCTAATAGTATATTACTATGCACATTACTTAAAAAAAATTTCTCTTAAATGAAACTTTTCATGGATATAATGTCGATGGATATTATTTTAATTATTTACATTGATTCATGCTTTTAAAGATGCATAATCCAAATTAACTCTCCTAAATTACTATTTCTTTGGCTTTGGGGGTAAAAAATATTAGATTTGAGTCGAGCAACCCACTTGTCAAAGCTCAGAGTTATCATATAGCAATTTTTTAAATCTGTTAATTTTCACCACCTAGAATATTTGGCAGCCAAGAAAATATTCCACGAGCTGACCGACATACACTCGATATACCAAATTGCGTTGAACAAAATGTTGATATATAACATGTTTTGGGAAATTTTATGCTATAGTTGACATAGTTGACTTTACTCAGTTGTTTTGGGAAATTATTTACCAAAATATTATCAAATAGGATCAACAAATATCTAGAAGAACATGAAGTAATGAAAGAAAATCAATCCGGTTTCAGAAAAGGATATTCCACAGTTGATAATATCTTTGTTCTTCACATGCTGACAGAAATTACTAGGTCACTCAACAGAAGCTTATATTGTGCATTCATTGATTTTGAAAAAGCATTTGATAAAGTATGGAGACAGGGACTATGGCACAAACTTCTATCTAACGGTGTTAATGGAAAAATATTTAAAGTCATTTGCAATATGTACTCGAACATTAAGTCCAAAGTTCAACTAGGAAATGAGCACTCCAATTACTTTCCGTGTTTATCTGGTGTCCGACAAGGTGAGAATCTTTCACCAATACTCTTTGCACTGTACGTAAACGACTTGGAATCTTATCTGACAAATACAGGAGTTATTGGTCTGCCAAAATTGTCGAATGATATTGAAAACAATTTGAACATCTATATGAAACTTTTTGTAATTTTGTATGCAGATGATACTGTACTAATGGCAGAAACACCTACAAAATTGCAAACTGCTTTGGATTCATTCTATAAGTACTGTGAAATGTGGAAATTAACAGTTAATGTCGATAAAACTAAAATAATGTTGATATCAAAGCGTAGCCTTCCAAAAAAGAGAAAATTTTTCTATAATGGGAGGGAAATTGAAGTTGTTAAAAAATTTAATTACCTGGGAATAATACATACTAAATCTGGTTCATATACGGAGGCAAAGAAGGTGCTTGTAGATAAAGCCACTAGAGCAATGTACGCTATAATCACCAAATCAAGAGCACACTGCCTTTCGGTAAAGGACCAATTTGATTTATTTGATGCACAAGTTGTACCCATACTTGCTTATGGATCTGAAATTTGGGGTACAGGAAATAATGATATAATTGAGAATATACATAGAAAATTTTGTAAGTTTATTTTACGGCTAAAACCATCCACATGCAATTATATGTTGTATGGAGAGAGCGGCCGTATGCCAATTGATATATTAATAAACATGCGCGTGGTGAAGTATTGGTTGAAAGTAGTAAATATGAATTGTAATAGATATTGTAAAATATTATATATGTTGGCGCTAAAACTCAGTAATGTCTCATCCTCTAATTTCACGTGGATAAACAAAGTTAAGCAAACTTTAACAGAATGTGGTCAGATCCACTTAATGGATATAGGTAAAATTCCCTGTACTGAGCGATTACTCTCATACATTGAGTGCAACCTTATTTGTAGATTCCGAAATAAATGGAAAAATGATATAGAAGCCTCGGGCAGTAGGGGAATTATATACAAAATGTTCAAACAAGATATCAATTTTGAAGATTACTTGAGCATTCTTGATACCAGAAACCGGTTAACATTATGCAGATTCCGTACATGTAACCACCAGCTACCTATAGAGACGGGCCGATGGAATAATATTGATATCGCTGACAGAATATGCCCAAAGTGTCACAAATACATTGGTGATGAATTTCATTATTTATTGGAATGTGAGTTCTTTACGGATGTAAGAAAACGCCTTTTACAACCAAAATATAGTAGACGAATAAATGCTACCGCGATAAATGAAATTCTCAATATGAAGAATCCCATATTACTACGCAGACTTTGTTCTTTCATTCGGATCATCACGAACGTATTATCAGATCACAATTAATGCATCGAAATCTCTCGTCATGAATCTGTCTAATTTTGATCTGCTATGATATATGTGTATAGTCGAGCAGACGACACGGATTAACATTCATTAATCTATGGTGATGGTCAGATTCGGGATTTGACAGAAAGTCTCAAACTTTCTGCTGAATTTAGCTAGCTGAGCATCCACATTGATGAATGGATGTGAACCAAGAATTAAAGTAAATACCTGCCAACAAGCGCAATGAGGATTCAAGTATATTTACATTTATATCAGTTATAATTGATTATTTAAATAGTCATACGTTATGACATTGATACTTGGCTTTTATGTAGGTATATTAGTATATATGTATGGTTCCCGGAATCAATTATACGATAGTCACTAGTGAACGATATGGCAATCATCGATGGTATAAATACTAAATTGACGACCTACATGTAGTAACCTATTATTTGTACTTAAATCTAAACACATGTGTGACTGTGAAGACATCAACCTTTTATGTCAGCGTTGCGACTAAATAGTTTACTCCAACCAACAAGGTTTCACACGAGATTGCGCCGTCATTACTCTTGGCGAAAATAAGCTACAGTAGCGATGTCAGAATAAAACTCGGAATATACATTCATCGAATTTCAACATACCATCGACCCGGAACCATATGTACATATCTATTGTATAATATTTCTATATATCTATTGTTTATATAATTCTATATCTCAATATCCTTATGTTATACATGTATTAACTTGGATGAGAGAATAAAGCATTGGTTAGCATTATTTTTGGTAATTATCAATTCTGATAACTGAAGCATGTTTTGAAGAAATGTTGTAGTTGTTGGAATCTGATGATACAGGGACCATCAAATCGGAATTGTGTACATGTACCTATAATAACGATGTTAGTATTATTATTTATTTGTTATTTAGGCGATTGTTTATTTGAAGAACTATATTTATCCATGGATATGACATCATACATGACATACTCATCTGCTAAAGTGTAAGAACAAACAAGTAAAATTCTGACAAAAATTTGACTCCCATCTTGAAGATGACCTGTGTGTTCTCAAAGGTGAACCAAACACAATTGCAAATATCAGGAGACTCTTTTCAGAATAGCTCATGTTATCATTTAGACAATGAAAATATTATGATTTCTAAGTCAAGCAAAGGCACATAGGTCGGTCATAAATCATTGGACCATGAAAAAGTTTGATCTTGACCGGTGTTTTCTGATGTGTAAACCATTTACCAGATATCAAGAAATTTTGTAAAACACTGTTCAAGTTATCATCTGGATAACCTAAGAATTAATTATTTTGAGCCGAAAAAGGGACATAACAAAATCAAACTTTCCTCAATAATGTAATGGTTATTCCTCATAACAACTGCAGTTGACATCCGGACAAGTTTTGGATGGACACACGGAAGGATGAATGGACACGGTTGATTACAATAGTAGTGATGGGCGGTTTTGAAATTTTGACTTGGTTACGGTTTCGGTTTGGACTAAAAGAGTTGACTCTCGGTTTTCGTTTCGGTTTTTTATAGTAGATTGCATATATGTGTTGAGAAGAGAGCTTAATGTGCCAAGATTCAGTAGGTATTAATCAAGTATGAAGACAAATGTACCGAGATAAAGGGGATCGTGCGATGTTGCAGCTAATTTGGGGCTAATTCCCAATTTCCCCACCCACGTGTGACATCGCAGCTGAATCAGTAGTTCGATGTACGATATATTAAGTTATTTAACGAAATACTACCTACAGTGTATTGTAACTGTTTATCTTTAAGTATTGTGTGCATTTTGAACTACTTAATCAGTGGGGAGCTGTGCATTTGTACAAAGAGACGCACAGTGCAGTAATTTCATAGTAAACGGGAATAATTAATATTTCAAGGATTTGGGTCATTTTGGGAAGCATAAAACACACTGCATTATTAATATTTCAGTGTCATAATTAGGTCAGCGAGGCCCATTCGCCTTGGGTCCTCGGCTGCACCTGCCCTTGGTCTCTCCATTCAGTCCCTATCAATACTCTCTGAGTAATAACTGGTTCTGCCAATCCATATATTAAGTTAAGTGCAGAGAACCACTGCAGATGGGAATTAAGTATATAAAAACACTGAAAACACAGAGCGATTACTGTTACCAACATGACATATTTAAATTAATCCCACCATGCACCCCCATCACCAACGCGACGTAATTTTGGTACCACGTGTTGCGTTCTAAAAACAGGTCGATTGCAGTGGATTCGTAGAGATGACGAAATATGAGTGCGACAGCGAAGATTGTTTGATCGAAAGCATTTGAATTACATCACAAGACTCGCCTTGATGCTGGCTAATATATATATGTCCCCTGAATGGAATAAAATTTAAACATAAGTTCAAATTAAACAGTCACGCATAGATGGGTTCATGTTTGCTGGGTGTGTTAAACTGTTAATCGGGCATCGCTCGGCACGATCGAAGCGCATAATAGCACCAACAGGGCCTTTTTTTGTCAGAGTGTTCACGCGACTGTCGAAAAATAACAAAATGGTCGCTTACGATAATGATAACAACACGGTGGCCGAGTCAAAATTGACACATTCCGAAACATTATTGAACATGGGGGCCGATAATTTGACAACAGTATCAACCAACAGTATCAACTATCAAGTCGATTCAAGTGAAAAATAAACATACCAATAAAAACCGTAACGTCGGTTAGGGCAGAATCACATTGGTCGGTTTCGGTCGGTATTGTTTAAAACCAAAACCGAGTTGTTTTCTCGGTTAACCGCCCATCACTATACAATATTAGTCCTTCCAACAAATTTGTGGGACAATCAGAGGCCTACAAAGCACTCCACCTAGGTGTTATTCTACTGTAAAGGGGAAGGGGCATGGACCCTGACATTGGGAAAAATTAACAAGATAGGAGCATAAATGAGATTTTTCAACTGTTTCAACAACTGCAAATATTTAAACTCTTGTCAGTAAGAAATGAAAAAAAATTGTTGAGTATTCATGTACTAAACCATCGAATAATCATTTCCAATTGACAACATTTTGAATAAATCTACGGAGCCATCATACTGAAACCACTTGCTGTGATAAATTGGGAAATTTTATATCATAAATTGGACAAATATAAATGGTCTAATTTTGGTATTTGGAAAGGGGTCTGTATTTTAACCTTAGTGTTACCAACAATATTCTCGGCACCACATACATCCTCCCTGCATACTACTTTGGAAAGTGATTAGAATAACAATTGATCTCTGAAAAATTAGTTGAAAGCGTCTTTCTGGAACATTTAATGTTTGTAGAAAGGTATTTCAGGTATTAATTGACATACATGTATTTTGATGCCAGAAAAAATTAAAAGCGATTATTATTAGATTCTGGAGCGCAAATTGCCATGTGGCTTTAATAGAGTCTACTCATTAAAAATGTATGGCAGATATTAGATAGTAGACAGGGGTGGCCAAGCAGGGCAGCATGTATGGGTCTCAAATACCATGAAGGTTGTGCCCCAATTGTCCTTGAGTACTTCTGCCACCCTGATAATAGATGTAAACTGGAACTGCAAATAGTGTGTCTGTCATTTGCAGAATGAGGTCCCCAGAGGGTGAATTTAGTGATGCTACCCTGCATAGCGGGCTAGAATCACTAAATTCACCCTCTGGGAACCTCATTCTGCTTAGGCCCTGAACTGCTATGGGAGACCTAGGATCAGATTGAAGTACCCCAGTTGAAGTTGGTGATGTTCACCCATTGGGCACCTCGATTATTCATTTTATCTGCTGCAAATTAGGGGATATAGAAACTTCCCAGAAGGGAAAACTAAAAACAATGTTAATTTGATACTGTAGATACTTCCCAGAAGATGAGGCCTCAGCAGAATGAGGTCACCAGAGGGTGAATTTGGTGATGCTAGCCCACTGTGCGGGATAGCATCACTAAATTCACCCTCTGGGGACCTCATTCTGCAAATGACAGACACGCTATTTGCAGGCTTATGTAAACTGGAACTGCATATGACCGTACCCTGTTTTTCTTCCGCACTCTTTTTTCCTTCCTCTTGATTTCTGCTACCTCCTCATCTTCTTCTTCCTCCTCTTCTTCTTCCTCCTCTTCTTCCTCCTCCTCTTCTTCTTCTTCATCAATTTCATCATCGTCCATTCCAATCTACAATAAAAAACAAATATAACAAGAATTATTCCAGCCCATTGGTGTGAAGCTCATGATTATCAATGGAGTCACAGTTATTGAATACATATTATAGGAAACAAGCAGAAAATACTTAGTTCTGACGTGGCCAAGAGTGATGATGTAATTATGCAGGGTTCGCGCTGCCACTTGCCAAATTTGCCAATGGAAAAAATAACTTACATTTGGCAAAAAATATTTAAATTTGGCAAAAGTTTTGGCAAGTCACTTTTTAATTCCTCAATAAAGTTGAAAAATATCGGTCAATCAATACCATTCATTTTATGAAACTATTACAATAGAATTATATTGGTGGTGTTTATATGGTTTCGGAAAAGTTAACACCTCCATTAAGAGGCAGTTAATCTGGTAACATTATTATCGATGGGTGGAGGAATTACCTATATTTAGTGTGATGGTGGTGTTTATTGTTGTATGATAAACCACAATAGAGATGCAAGTATAATTATTAACTAACTGCTTTCCTATCGATATCAAACGTTGTTCAAACCGCGGTGGGCGAAACATAAAACTCAATCAAGGTTGCAGAAAATGATACTATCAGGGATCACATTAGCAAATTATAATAGAATTTGGCAAAAAATATTTTCATTTGGCAAAATTAAATTTCGGTCCAGTTATCAGAATCAATTAATTGCCCAAAAATATTGCTAACCACTGTCAACTATAGTATCAAATTGCCCAAAATGTGTTATTTATCAACATGTTGTTCGACGAAATTTTGCCTTATTATTAACAGAAAGCCTCTTGATTTTAGAGTTATACATCTTCATCTGCAATTTGGTCTGAGACCGTCGGCTCGTCGACTGTTTACTGGGCCACAAATAATTGTCGATGGTGAAAAATAATAGATTTCAAAAATCGATATCTAATAACTCTGAGCTTTGATAGGTGGGTTCCTCGACTCAAATCAAATATTTTTATCGATACGTCGAACTGAGTTTCAACGGTCAGTAGTAAAAGTCAATTCAAATATGAAATAAACGCGTCTGCATGTCGACCAATGGGAAAGAAGAGAACAACTCACTGCGTGGAAATTGAAGACAGGCTCATCATGCAGCATGCATGTTGTGGCACATGAACGAAGAATGAATTAGACCATATGAATTATTTATTGGGATACGAAGACATATAGGCGCATGCATGTTAAACTGCCAAGATCATAGCCTAATTACTTTATGTGTAGAACAAATTTACGCAATCAAATATTGTTGCTATTACAAGATAGTCCACGGACTATTGATCGAGCGATCCAATGAATTAGGAAAATAATTTTCTTAGAGTGAAGGCAAATATAGGCGATTTTAAAGTTACTCCGAGAAAATTAAATCTTTTAATATGTTTTACAAACAAAATAAAAGTTACCAATTGAAAAATGGGCAGGACGGCACCCAAATTTTAAATAAAAAAGGATATCTACTTTGAAGTGGAAAAAGCGAACAACTATTTACCAATCTTTTGAAAGCGGTCGTGATGATGAACCTGCATACCAAATTTCATACAGATCTGTTAACTCTTTCAGTGCCAAGTCCGATTTTTGTATCAACCCATATTTCCTTGATCATTTTTCAAATTTATTGATTATAATAATGAGATACATTGATGGAAAGAGCTCCCAGAGCAGAATTATGGGTAACTTTTCAGGATTTAGTCGGAAATATGGCTTGTTGCCATTCATCGGAAAGCTCTCACTGAGCTCTTTCCATCAATGTATCACATTAATATAATCAATAAATTTGAAAAATTATCAAGGAAATATGGGTTGATACAAAAATCTGACTTGGCACTGAAAGGGTTAAGCCATGACTGAGATATCTGCATGCAGGTACCAAAAAAAAAAGATTCCAAAAGATAAATGAAGAAGGATAACTCTAGAAAGGAAAATGTGAACAACATCATTTGCCCATCTTTTGAAAGCAGTCATGATAGTGAAGCCCATGATCAAATATATAATTGAGGTTCGACAACACATTGCCGACATATATGCCCGGACGATGGACAGATGGATCAAGTCAATTCAGTATTAAGTATATCCCCCACAATTTTCTTCGAAAGTAGGGGGGGGGGGGGTTTAGAGTCTGGAGATTATGTAACTTTAAGTAAAGTATATGTCAACTATGTGAAAACTTCCAGATAACATGATTCATATGTTTTGCATGATGTATAAATTGGGCCGGTAATAAAAAAGACCGGTATATTCAGAGAATTGTATTACTTACATTAATGCATATCTGTACAGGTGCTGTGTCCATACTTGCACATTGATTGTTCATTGCATTACACTGCATAGATGGTGGCATCTGTTGCATTGGCATCTTATAAAGAAAAAAAGTTTATTATAGTGTTTCATATAGACAAGCCTGCAAATAGTGTGTCTGTCATTTGCAGAATGAAGTCCCCAGAGGGTGAATTTAGTGAAGCTATCAGGCAAATCGGGCTAGAATAACCAAATTCACCCTCCAGGAATCTCATTCTGCTTAGGCCTCAACTGCTACATGGGAGACCTAGGATCAGATCGAAGTTCCCCAGTTGAAGTTGGTGATGTTCACCCATTTGTCACCTTTATGCATTGCATTATGCAAATTAGGGGATATAGAAACTTCCCAGAAGGGAAAAAGTATCTAAAAACAATGTTAATTTGAGAGGCCTAAGGAGAATGAGGTCCCCAGAGGGTGAATTTGGTGATGCTATCCCACACAATTCACTCTCTGGGGACCTTGTTCTGCAAATGATTGACACACTATTTGCAGGCCTGCAATAAGAAGACAGTCAATCACTATTGATCAAGACACTAACAAGAACAAGTGACCGCACAGAGAATCTCCCGCAAAGTTGGCTTTTTGCAAAGATTTATTAATATTTTGAGGTGGCTCAACCCTTTCTATACTAAATACTCATTGACGAGTAGTTCCCAAAGGAAATATTCAGATAGGTCGTTTGTTGAACTTATGATCTGAACATTTCCCACTAATGAATATGAATCCTTCTGCACTGGACCCACTGGTATTAACTTTTCATCTGCTTTTGTTATTTGAACACACCTCAGTTACTTGTATGGTATACCAAAGATCATTGATATCCGGCATCTGATTACCAGGTCCAGCAATTCCGAATTATAGCTACAATAGCTATATGCAGCTATTGTAGCTACATTTGACTATCGTAAAATAATATTTTACCAACTTGCATTGCATGCAAGCATTACCACGAGCTGTTGGTTTAAACATATTTATTCGCCATATATGCATATAAATACACACAGTCGGCAACGGGATTGAAGAACAAGTGCGGGCCACTTATATGCTACTTCTCTCCCGATCACCATACACTCAAGTGAAATAAAAAAAAGAAAAAAGATACATGGCATTGAACAATTATATATGGTATTAACGATAATGGTAAATGATTGTTGCTAGTCTCTCCCAATTTCGAATTCATATAGTTCAAAGTAAATGTTGCTTTAAAGGCACGTGAGGCCTTAATTGTCGAAAATATTCATATTTGTTCCAAACACCGTAAACAGAAAAACATTAAAAGCATACAATTTCGTTTATATATATCATGACCATCGCGTAAACAGCATGTTATCATAAAGACCTACTATATTTTACCTAAGCAAGAGCCTGACTGTGTTACAGAAGACAGAACAATGCTACTGGCTAATCACACACAAATGGCATAAACGCTCTTTATTAGTTCCATATCAGGAATTCACCCACAAAGAACGCTCTTTATGTTTACCATCATAATATAAACAAACACCAGAAAAGTAACTTTTTATGCTTTTGTTTACATAACAATAGTCAAATATATGACAATAACATACTGTTTATGCGATATTTCTTATTTGTATACGGACAAAGTCTGTCTAATTTTGATGTTCTTTCTGTTTGTGGCGGTTTTTGACGGGTGGAAATATTTTTACAGGATACCCATCGCCAAGGCCAACCGTACCTTTAAGGTGTTCTGTGCTCATCCGTCCTTTAAAATGGTAAGGTGGCAGGACAGTAAGTATGTTCCAATAGGGGGTTTATGACTGTTGTCATATACTCAGAATTATTATTTTTGTTTGAGTTCTTTTTTTCATTTAAGTTGGAATTTGTATGTTCTCATCCTGTTGTAACTAAGGGTGAGGGGTATTATGTTGTTACAACTTATGAGACCACTGCCGATGACATTTCGGTTGCACCAGCTTGCTTAATATCCGAGACGCATAACTAAGCACATGCATCTGTTTAGAAATTGGTTATGCTATGTGATATGGGACTCAGATCCAACCATATATGATCTTTTCTTCTTCTATTTAGGTACAGTTGTTAGGAAAAAGTAACAATGTTGGAATATTTTGTTAATTATACATGAAAATGGCAAATATTTATTTACTAAGAGTATAATCAAATCATGTTCTTGTATATTTAAATAATTGTTTGTTGGATTGGGTTATCTCTCTTCAACCAGATCCATCCATCACCAATAGCCATATGTAGCTACTATAGCTACATATGGCTATTGTACATGTAGCTATATTTGGGAATTGCCGGACCTGATTACTGAGAGCTCCAAAATTGCTACGGAAGATGCACAAACTAGTGCAACCAATTTCTATATCCCCTGCCAAACCTTGTTTGTGGGGGATAATGAAGTGATTAAAAATTAATGACCTCAGTAAAGTCTACCACAGAATCTGATTTATCTTCTAATTTGATTTAGTTTTTTCTCCATCTCTGTCAGATGGGACAAAGCTATAAGCTTTGAATATAAAATATTTTCCTATACTATTTCTTAATGACTGCAAGGTTAACTTCGGTTTTTTCTATAAATATCTGGGTAACATTTTATCAATTTAGCACTAAATGTAAATTACATTTGATTTTGCTCATCTTGTTGGCCATTTTGGGACAGATATTAACACTAATATAATTAATTATAAAAGTCTGAATAAAATTTGGACAGATATTACATTATATTAATTGTATAATAAACATGGCAAGCTCTATGATACAAACTTATGGACAAGATGCAAACTAATGAAACAGAGCTACTTTGATCATGTAGACAGAAGGTACAGTTAAGATGTTGTATGGTTAAAATACTGACAGTTCTAATAGTTGTGCAAAACCTATGAACACAGTGATGTTTCGGTGACTTCAAAGTTGGAGGTGAGAATCTATTTACTCCAAAGCAGAATTTAAAGGTATTCATAAGAATATATCTTGTTAAAAGTAGGCTGTTGTTAGAGTATGTTATATTTCAGACTTCCAAGGCATAATAAAAGGCACAAACTGACTTGTTGATAACCGCCATATGCAGCATAAGTGCCATATCCATATCCTCCATACTGTGGCATGGGTGCTGTGAACCCAGGCACCATTGCTCCTCCATAGCCCTGGAAAGAAATATGGGTGAATGTTATACAAAGTCATTGGCATGATTTACTAGGGTGCCTGAACAGTTGATTACCCTTTGAAATATTAACCCTTTCATGACTAGAGCTTCCTGAAATTTTGCAAAAACCCTGTGCCAATGCATTCTCTTATATGCGAGTCTCCCTTAGGGAACCTAGCAAATATAAGAGAATGCATTGGTAATTTTTTTTACCTTGACCTTGTAAGCCAGTGCATTCTCTAATTTCTCTTATATACATATAAGCAAGGATCCCTATGGGAGACTCGCATATTTAAGAGAATGCACTGGCACAGGATCTTTAATTAATGCTGCACCAGCATTGTTCCCGTCATTCTGCCACTGAAGTTTCCAAACAACTTGAGGCATGAGTGACAAAAGTTTGTTCTCCGGCCATGACAGTTGTTTGCAAAAACAATTTTATTGTTCTAAAAATGTATAAGTACATGTATTGACAAAGATAGATAACCCTCATTTTGATTAACTCTGTGAAATTATAACCAAATAGCTTGAAGACATATCATAGAATTTGTCTTAAATTTTTCAGTTTTAGCAGTAATAATTGCATATATAACATTGATTGAAACACTAAATTTCCATTAAGTTTAACAAATGTTTATTGTATTTACTGATACTATTAGCTAAAAGGGGTACTTTATATCTGGTAAGAAGAAAAGTAATGTTGAATGTAATGTTGAATGTATTATGAATATAAATAACATTTTGAGTTAAATTGTGTAGCCATGCAATCTACAAAAGTTGAGTTCAGAAATGTTGATGGATGGAAATTTATGAATGAACAACTTTAGAAGAGTACTACCGGTACATGTGTAGATACTGCAGTTGGAAGGAATACTGAATAAAAATACTTTTTATTAATTATATTATACATTTAAGAAACTCATTTCAAGAAAAGACGGCATTACATGCATTGATTAAAACATATTTACATTCAAAACTAATGCAATCTAAAGCCAATCTTCAATACTCAGTTTCAGGCGAGATTTTCTCTTTTGTGCTACTTAGAACTTTTCAATAAATTGTGCATGTCTGGGGCATTTGGGTTATATACTTACATAATATGCCATTCTTGAATCTTATTTGATTGTTTCTAAAAATAAAAGTATGAAAATATGTACAGGTATATATATGTATGTATGTATGGCAACTGCAAATTTATACACAAATGAGCACAATTCCAGATCCACCATATGCTGACATGTGTAACATGTGAAACATGGCAAAACCTAGGCAAGTGTTGGCATACTTGAGCAGAAAAACAAAGTAGAATATATAGCACTAGAAATTAGAATTTATAATCCAATCAAGGGATAATTTTATTGACAACTCACATGCCCCCCATACCTGATCACATTCAACCCAGTCTGAATTTTTCTTACCTTAACATGTAGGGGCCAATTACTCTCATTTTATCATTCAATATGACTACTAGTATGTGACTCAGAAAAACTATCATTGGCAACAATGAAGCATGTTTTAGTGGCAGTAATTAAAGTTCAGAGAATTTTCCTTGAAAATTAACTAGTTCCTATCCCACCTCCCCACCTGAATGTTTTTTACTGTAACAACCAATGGCCTAATAAGTCAAATTGAATGATAAAATGAGAGTAACTGGCCACTACATACTAAGGTTAGAAAAATTCAGGTGGGGGGTGATGAACAGGGCAGGGGGAGATAAACTTATGTACATCATATTAACTGGACGGCCATATTTACGCCCGATGTACCCGTCCTGCTGGCAGCATGTACCCGATATCGACTCAAGTCGCTATCGGCAGTGCATTTCATTCAAATGTGTCACCATGTCGATTTCAACGAAAATCGACGAACAATGTCATCGTGTAACTTCACCCATTGACCGAGTTCGCCTGAACCTGCACGAATATATCTTCTGCTTTGTTCATAATTATGTGTTTCCTTTCGATTCCAGAAAATAGTACATTTACGGATTATCACATGCATGTATGTACATTCTTATGATAACAATTCATTCCTTATTAGATATATGTTATTTCGTTTCGCACAGTAATGCACCGTACCAAGTGCTGTAATTAATGTCCAGTAGAACGATAAATTCGTGATGACATTCTTATTATATTTCACATCAGGAATTTCGATCACTTTTCACTCGCCCCAATGTGTGTAGACTGATGTTACATGTACAATAGTGTCGTTCTTTATTGTGACTTATTTTCTCAATAAAAGGTAAACTAACGCTACGAATAAACTTACATTGTAATTCAATATTCATAATTCTCATTTACAATACCAGTAATCGAAAGACACAGTAACAAGATTTTCCGATTACGACATTAATGCTTTAAGCCCACCGATCTACTGTGCAACAAAAGTGCTCGCGAAATTCAAAACAGCAGCGTCGTATTAAATAATAATTGGTGACGTCACAAAATCAGATATAGTCTATATACGACCCAAAGTGTCCGGCTTTGGTTCGTTATAAATACTGACATAATGTGCAATATAAGCATAGTTAATATTATATTATTGTATTGTTTAACTTATATCTCAGGTTGATATTTTAGATAAAACAGAGATAGCTGCTCTCATCAATTCAATCGTTCATCACATTAACCAGCAATTATACATGTATCTACTATGGTAGTTAAAATTAAGTGATTATATCAGCCCTTCACTCGTTGTTCTGAGTATATTAAAATAAATTAAAATCTGATATAAATTTATTTATACACGTACCACGATCGCCTATCTTACTATATAAATAAAGCCATCTGTTTAAATTTTACATTTAATCAACACCTGTTGATTAAACGTGCCTACTGTTGATTAAACTTCGCAGAGTGGATTAAACTTTCTCCATACAATTTGAACGGAAAAGTGTTTATCCATCGCATTGTAAAGATCGTGGCATAAACAAAATATATGCATAGTGTTTCTGAATAACAGATTTAATCCACTCATGGCATGGGATTGGCGATTTACACCACTCGCTGAAGCTCGTGGTGTAATTCGCCAATCCCACTCGTGGATTAAATTTGTTATTCAGAAACACTATGAGTATATTCTATATATCATCACTATCTAGATCAATAGAGTTTCAATTTTATTAAGTACCATTTAATCTAACACTGCAGTCCCATTTCCTTCAATGAAATATATTTTCATTGGTATTTTTTACTTACTGCATATAATTATGTGAATAAATTTTTGTAACAATTGATTTAAAGTGATGTGAAACACTCCGACTGGGTGATCACATAGAAATGGAGAATAATCTTGCTTAAAGTAGTTATTTTTATACATATATTAACCCAAATTTACAACACACACCGTCAGTCTTAAAAATTTATTAAATGCAATTAGTATCGATGGCGAAAATAATTTGCATTAGTTTATCGCCGATTGTTGCATCCCGAATCGAGATGCAAATATTTACAATTAAGCGTAGTTCAGACGGTGTTTTCTATGGAGTTGTATGGTCGATTTCTTTGAAATTTTGGGCGATGTTAGTAGAATGCTACATTCCCCGAGTGAGCATAGCGCCTGAGTACTAATTTATCAGTTTTACACACCAGAACAAGTCCATAATATGTCTTTAATTCATGAAATCTCTTATGACTAAGTTTACTTAACCCTTTACCCAACAGAACGGCCCTGTGCCAATGCATTCTCTTATATATGCGAGTCGACCATATGTCGCCTCGCATATATAAGAGAATGCATTGGCTTAACACATATTAAAAATGATAAAATTGTCAAAGAATGTAGAAAAATATTATAAAAATTGTTAAAAAATGTAAGAACAAATTATAAAATTGTTAAAGAATGTAAGAAAAAATGGTAAAAAGTGTTAAATGTGCTTTAGTGTTTTAGGCCAATGCATTCTCTTATATATGCGAGGCGACCTATGGTCGACTCGCATATATAAGAGAATGCATTGACACAGGGCATAACTGTAACCATCACAATGTGGTCAATGAACCGGTTCCAATGATATCCATATTTGTATGGTGTTATTGAGACAGACCGAAGATATTTTAGGCTGTTGAAGCTTTATTTGGGCGTTTTTGGCCGTTTTGTTGGGTAAAGGGTTAAATGCTCATTGGTCTAATGGAAGAAAGTTAGTGTGTTCTCATTTTGTGAGGTTAAATTCATAAACTTTTCTATCATACAATGAGACTGCATTCCATTCTATCTTAATTACATTAGATGTCCATTACGAAGTGGTTACTGCCATGTAAAGTTTTTAAGTGGCAGCAACATTTTTGTTGCTGCCACGTAAAATTGTATCCCCGACTTGAACCTGCAGGAATTAGTAAATGATGTTAAAGTTTTAGCTCCAATGTCGAATAACTGCACGGAATTCAAACGAAATTTTATAATTATGACAATGATTACACTCAAGCAAGAGTTTTGTAAAACATAGTATTGGAGAACTGGAAGAGTCGCAAGGGATAACTTTCCAGGGCAGATTCCAGACTATACTCAATTCCGACTCTAGTAGTTCACAATTACCAATTGAACGACAGCCCACTTAGTATAAGGGTGAATCTGATTGGCTGTTATGATAACGATTTTACGTGGCAGCAACACCGTGTTGCTGCCACTTACTTTTTTAAATGACACTAACCGCTGCCTGTCCATTAATATTATCAATACATAAATTTATATTTATTGACCATAAAATATCATAAATATCCAAATTGCTGTCCCTTTAATGCTCTAGACCAACTCTACAAAGAGCTCTATATACTATTAAACTAATTTCAATTTCCAACTTCAACACTCACTATTTCATTCTCATCTATTCTCTAGACTTGTTTTGAAGTTATATTCACTCAAATTTTTTAACATTTGTTAACTATGAGCAAAATAGTTCAATTGTCCTAATGAAGCTCAATAAATTCTATTCTATTCTAATCCTTGTCTCAATTCATTTGTTGCATATTTTCTGTTGAGTAAAAGGAGATGGTCCCATAAATGGAAAGATTCAGGGTACAGTACCCCTTTAAGTGCAAACAAGGAAATTATAAACCATTACCTAACACACCCTGTTTATATTGGCAGAGTCTACCACAAAGTATCATGGGAATGTCAAATTCAAACATGGGGAAGCCTATTTTATTTTTGAGGGAAGATCCTGGAAGATCTATATATATATATATACATTGTATATATAGACTATATTGATATGGGGAATGCAATGTACATATTTGAGCTTAAGCACATATACAAGAAGAATTCGCCAAGAGGAGCAGTGGCCAACTAACTCAAGAATTCGTCAAACCTATGTGTTATTTTATATAAATATTCATATGTTGTTCATCATTTCTATCCTTGTTGTTGTCAAATACATTATCACAACCCAACAATCCAATCTACATGTACATCCCGACAACCCTTTGGCTTAGAGAGAGAGAAATCCCTTGGAACAAGCCAGCCCAGGTCGATTGGACCGAGTGGGCCCTGGGACGAGCTGGCCCGTTTCCCAGTGAAGTACCGTAAAACGGGGTGATTTCGGACACTTTTATTGGTTCTTGAATATTACAATCTCTTAAATGAATTGCGTAAATATATTACGCCGTCAACATGGATCGTGACGTGATCGCGTTTAACTCATAACCGGCCGATGTCGCATTAACTCATCACCGGCCGAGGTATCCGCAAATGTAAAACGGGTGGAGCTATCGACTTGAAATTTGGTATGTGAATGTATCTTGCCCCGGATACGAATTTTATCGGGTCGCCGAGCCCGTGCGACGCCAGCTTCGCGCATGCGCAGACCAGATCTCGGAAACGGGTGGAGCTATCGACTTGAAATTTGGTTTATGAAAGTGACCCGACTTCATATGCACACTGTTGATGGGGTGATTTCGGACACCACCCAAGGGGTCACAAAAACAAATATCACAACATCGATGCTATGATGGCTTTAAGAATAATATTATACTTTCTTTTGACCTACAATTACAAGCCTGGACACATTTAATTTATAGTGAGATAGAAAATATAGGCTATATTAGTAGTCGTAGCGGAAGATGCCTACCCTTGGCTAGTGTCAAAAATCACCCCAAAGGAATTTGACGGGGCCACAAAAGGGTGTTTCCAATATGATAAAATCCAAAAGGTTGTGTTTTGGTTTTTATCTCATTTTAAGCCACATAATTGAACATGCATGTTTATCGGTCATGATTTGGTTTCAATATGTAATTCAATGAAATTATCAGGGCGTTTAAAGTTTTGACGTACATTAAAAAACCAAGAAAAACATTTAACTGCATTAAAGAGCATTCCTGATAATATCTTGAACGTAATCGAGCTCAAACAACATTTAAGGTCAGGGTTGATTGATAATTAAGTAAACACAAGTGAATTTATAAAAGCTAAGTGTCATAACAAAACTTTAGATGTTTGTACTCTTAGAGATGCATACTGTCCGAAGTCACCTCGCTGTCTGAAATCACCCCATTTTACGGTACATTATTAATCTAAGAACAAATAATAACTAAGAAATCTATTCCCTGCTTTATTTTTTGGACTTTATAAGGTTCCCTGTCGAAACTTCAAAAAGTTCCAAGGTTTTGTACTGATGGAATATGATCTATATGGGCATTAGTTAGAGTAGATATTCATGGCATGATCTAGACTACTCTTGGGATCCAAATAATAGTACAGTGCCAAATAATCATACAGGGTGGAAAATTATCCCAGTTTAAATAATCGTACAGACCCAAATAATCGTACAGGGTGGATTTTTTTCAGAGTCATTGTCAGTTGTGGCAAGTAAAAAGTAATAAATTATGAAAGGTGAACTGCATTTTCAAGTATATATTAACTTGTAATTAAATTTCACACATCACTAGTAACACAAAGATGATTTTACCATATTTTAGACCAAAAGTTTACATTTTAGATGTGGACATCAAAGCTAATGGCCAAAATTTAATAATCATACAGACCCAAATAAGGACCACACAGGGTGGATTTTTTGCAGAAAACTAATAATCGTACATGTACGATCAGGACGCCGCGCAGCAATCTCCGGGAGTGTATATATAGGCGCTAGCTAATGAAAAATATTATTTGATTGACTTAATAACATCTAATAAATATTCATCTTATTCACAAATTAATTTAAGGAGTCCTTCTGGCATATACGAGGACATATAAATCTATATAGTAAATATTTATCGCCGTTTGATTTGCACCAAGTGAACTCGGTACATATATAATTGATAGAAAAAAACCACTATTATGATGATCGTGTCGTTATTTGTTTAAAATATGTATCAATTGACATAAACGCACCCGTTCCCTCATTAAAATCAACATATTATGCCCATTTTAGGGGACCTCCGCGATTCAATTTTGCGAGATCAGGACACCCGCGCAGCAATCTCCGGGAGTGTATAGATATAGGCGCTAGCTAATGAATAATATTATTTGATTGACTTAATAACATCTAATAAATATTCATCTTATTCACAAATTAATTTAAGGAGTCCTTCTGGCATACGAGGACATATAGATCTATATAGTAAATATTTATCGCCGTTTGATTTGCACCAAGTGAACTCGGCGCATATATAATTGATAGAACAAACCACTATTATGATGATCGTGTAGTTATTTGTTTAAAATACGTATTGATCACTGTAGAAATTTAAGAAACTGAGTTCCCCATGTAATCATTTCAACCATCTCAGGAAGCTCAAATATATGTGATGTGAGTGGTGCCAATGCATCCCTGTAATAAAGCAACCTAATTTGGGCCAAAAGTATGGTTATAAATTGGCCCCTAACTCTGTTGTGCCGTCTGAATTGGCATTTTAGGATAAGATCCACAAAAGCCCCTATTCTGCACTCCAGAATAATGAGTTAGTTTGTATTTTAATAGTAGACATTAATTTTGAAGTAGCATGATCACACATGTAAGATTATATTTGTTATAAATTTAGGTACGAGCACCCAGCGCCACCCATCCAAAGCTGGAATGTGGGATACGATATTTCACGGCTGTGACAATGAGTTACATGTACATGTGTATGTTGTAACCAGAACTAGCGCAGGGTATTCCGAAAAAGAAAAGGGGAAAAGAGATTGCTCTGTCCCCCCTGTAGAAGAAACTAGGATCTGGACAAAGAGGCGCGAGCCTGCGTCCAGTTACTGCATATTAAAGGTAACATAAGGTAAGGTATGGTAAAAGATCAAATGAGCACATGTTTATTATTTACAATATCAAACATGATCACCTGATGAAGTACTCATGAGAAAAATGTTGCAAAGTGTGGATACGAGATAACTCGTAGTCAGCAACCAGCCAAAATACCACGAGATGGCGTTGCTATATATGCCGACTACGAGTTATCTCGTAGTGCGTTTATGCCATGTTTTTTATGTGATCCAAGCTGATACATGCCCAGTTTTGGGGTTTGAGGGTGGTTATATGTGCTATCTACCTATTTCATACTTAATATAAAGTTGGCACCCTGGAATGTTAGGCTACATTATAGGGTTCCGGCACTCAACATGTTAAGGGCAATTAATTGTACTTAAGCATAAATAGCTTATCTGTGCTGTAGTATAATTATATTATTTGCACTGAAGCACAATTATTTGTGCTTAATCACAAATAATTTAGCTTAAGTTAAGCGCAAATAATTGTGCTTAACTTAAGCCTTAATTAAGCACAAATAATTGCTCT
Organism: Siphonodentalium dalli; assembly: GCA_032622095.1. Classification (NCBI taxonomy): domain Eukaryota; kingdom Metazoa; phylum Mollusca; class Scaphopoda; order Gadilida; family Siphonodentaliidae; genus Siphonodentalium; species Siphonodentalium dalli. The sequence continues at coordinate 151,986,120 of CP136065.1, forward strand.
TAACTTAACTTAAGCGCAAATAATTATTAATAGTGAATTTGGCCTCACATAAAGATCCCTTTGGATCCCTTCCCACTGAACAAAATAAAATTTATATGTCTACAGTCCAATAAATCATTTTCTAGGGTAGGTATAGGGAAACCCAGTAATCACACTCACAGTCATTGTTTTTTTGGGAGTGACTAAAACACAGAATGGGACGATGGGATGGGACGGTATTGGGATGGTATTAGAAAACCCGCTGTTTATCAATAATACAGCTTGTAGCGGCACCAAAATGGTTATATATAGTCAGTATTAACATGGCGTACAGGAAAGAACGATTTAATAGTCTCATTCGCCAACACAAAGCGCATATTATCGGCTAAAAATAGACACATCGAAAATAGGCCATTACGGTAAAACGCAGAACAAAAATGTAAACACCAAATCACCCCATGCATTCACATTTTCCTGTCCCACGGTGATATTTTTGCACAAAATGCTAGATTATATCTTCTCGACATCAGTGTTGCATTTTATTGGCCATAATCAAGATTAAAACAACTGTTTTTGTCGATGGGACAGCAGCGGTAAAACGCAGAACAGCCATAGGAAATTGCAGAACGAAAATGTAAACAACAAAATCATTCACCGCATTCATATTTCCCCGTCCCACAGCGATATATTTACATAAAATATTAGATTAACATCTTCTCGACATCATTGTAGCATTTTAATGACCATAATCAAGATTAAAACATTTTTTTTCGCTGATAGGACGGAAGCAGTAAAACGCAGAACAACCATAGGAAATTGCAGAACAAAACAAAATCATTCACCGCATTCATATTTCTCCGTCCCACAGTGATATTTTTGCATAAAATGTTAGATTAACATCTTCTCAACATCATTGTAGCATTTTATTGACCATAATCAAGATCAAAACAACTTTTTTCGAAGAAGCAGTAAAACGCAGAACAACTTAGGAAATTGCAGAACGAAATGGTTGTTCTGCGTTTTACCGCGTCTGTGGGACGGGGACATAATTATGAATGTATAGAATGATTTTATTGTTCGTTCTGCAATTTCCAAAGGTTGTTCTGTTTTACCACTGCTGTCCCTTGTTGAAACAAGTTGTTTTAATCTTGATTACGGTGAATAAAATGCTAAAATGATGTCGAGAATATATTAATCTAACATTCTGTGCAGAAATATGATCATGGGACTGCGAAATATGAATGTATTTGTTGTTTACATGTTCGCTCTGCCTTTTACCATGGCTGTTCTGCGTTCTACCGAGTCTGTCCCATCAGCGAAACAACTTGTTTTAAATTGATTATGATCAACGATTGTGGTCAATAGAATGATACACTGATGTCGAGAATATATTAATCGCAAATTTTGTGCAGAAATATCGGTATGGGACTGCAAAATATGAACGCACTTGTTGTTTACCTGTTCGTTCTGCCATTTACCGTGGCCGTTCTGCTTTTTACCGCCTGTGTCCCATCGAAGTTCTTTCAAACTTGATTATGGTGAATAAAATGCTACACTGATGTCGAGAATATATCAAGAAATTTTGTCATGGGACGGCGAAATATGAATGAATTTGTTGTTATTTTGCCTTTTACCACGGCTGTTCTGCGTTTTACCATGCACTTCTTTGATTGTGGAGTGCTGTTTTTGTTCAAATAAAATATTGGCGATGTATCTTTTTATCGTCTTATATTTTATGTGACATGACATGTAATTATAATAAAAAGCGTTTCTTAATTTATATTGTATAATCCATGAGAAATGCATATATGCCCTTAACTATATGTGGTTGCTGGTTCGAACAGTGTTCAAATACATGAATACTATACACCATTCGGAGGTGTATAACACAAACAGCGAGTAATTCTCACCGATACCATATCAGCACCCGAAAGAGTCTGTGTCCTCTGCCACCAGTTATGCAAACACATTTTGTTGTTTCCAAATGTTGTTCTGCGTTAACTGATAAACAGCGGGTTTTTGTCCTGTTCCATCTTTCTGTTCTGCGTTTTCTAATAACGTCTCATCCCATCTAATACCGTCCCATCCCATCTAACACCGTCCCATCCCGTTCTGCAATTCCAAAGGTTGGTCTGCGTTTTACCGCTGCTGTCCCATCAGCGAAAAAAGTTGTTTTAATCTTGATTATGGTCATTAAAATGCTAAAATGATGTTGAGAAGATGTTAATTTAACATTTAATGCAAAAATATCACCGTGGGACAGGGAAATATGAATGCGGTGAATGATGTTTTTGTTAATTACCATTTCTTTCTGCAATTTCCTAAGTTGTTCTGCGTTTTACCGCTTCTGTCCCATCGACTAAAAAGGATGTTTTAAACTTAATTATGGTCAATAAAATGGGATCCCCAATAAAATGCTACACTGATGACTATATAAAGCCATTTTGGTGCTGCTACATGCTGTATTATTGATAAACAGCGGGTTTTTGTCCCGTCCCATCTTAGCTGTTCTGCGTTTTCTAATACCGTCCCATCCCATCTAATACCATCCCATACCGTCTCATCCCATCTAACACCGTCCCATCCCGTTCTGCAATTTCCAAAGGTTGTACTAGCTGCATTTTACCGCTGCTGTCCCATCAGCGAAAAAAGTTGTTTTAATCTTGATTATGGTCATTAAAATGCTACAATGATGTCGAGAAGATGTTAATCTAACATTTTATGCAAAAATATCACCGTGGGACGGGGAAATATGAATGCGGTGAATGAAGTTTTTGTTTACCATTTCGTTCTGCAATTTCCAAAGGTTGTTCTGCGTTTTACTGCTTCTGTCCCATCGATGAAAAAAGTTGTTTTAATCTTGATTATGGTCAATAAAATGCTACACTGATGTCGAAAAGATATTAGTCTAACATTTTATGCAACACTATCACCGTGAAACGGGGAAATATGAATGCGGTGAATGATTTTGTTGTTTACATTTTCGTTCTGCAATTTCCAAAGGTTGTTAGAACTGCCTTTTAACGCGTCTGTCCCATCGATGTAAAAAGTTGTTTTAATCTTAATTATGGTCAATAAAATGGGATCCCAATAACTGCTACACTGATGACTATATAGAGCCATTTTGGTGCTGCTACAAGCTGTAATATTGATAAACAGCGTGTTTTTGTCCCGTCCCATCTTAGGGCCGGGTCCATCTTAGCTGTTCTGTGTTTTCTAATACCGTCCCATCCCATCTAATACCACCCCATACCGTCTCATCCCGTTCTGCAATTTCCTATGGTTGTTCTGCGTTTTGCCACTGCTGTCCCATTAGCGAAAAAAGTTGTTTTAATCTTGATTATGGTCATTAAAATGCTACAATGATGTCGAGAAGATGTTAATCTAACATTTTATGCAAAAATATCACTGTGGGACGGGGAAATATGAATGCGGTGAATGATTTTGTTTCGTTCTGCAATTTCCTATGGTTGTTCTGCGTTTTACCGCTTCCGTCCCAGCAGCGAAAAAATTTTTTTTAATCTTGATTATGGTCATTAAAATGCTACAATGATGTCGAGAAGATGTTAATTTAATCTAACATTTTATGTAAAAATATCGCTGTGGAACGGGGAAATATGAATGCGGTGAATGATTTTGTTGTTTACATTTTCGTTCTGCAATTTCCTATATGGTTGTTCTGCGTTTTAGCGCTGCTGTCCCATCGACAAAAACAGTTGTTTTAATCTTGATTATGACCAATAAAATGCAACACGTACTGATGTCGGGAAGATATTAATCTAACATTTTGCGCAAAAATATCACCGTGGGACAGGGAAATGTAAATGCATGGAGTGATTTGGTGTGTTTACATTTTCGTTCTGCATTTTACCGTAATGGCCTATTTTCGATGTGTCTATTTTTAGCCGATAATATGCGCTTTGTGTTGGCGAATGAGACTATTATAGTATTAAATCGTTGTTCCCTGTACCGTACGCCATGTTAATACCGACTATATATAACCATTTTGGTGCCGCTACAAGCTGTATTATTGATAAACAGCGGGTTTTCTAATACCGTCCCATCCCATTCAGGCCATTCTGCGTTTTAGTCACTCCCGTTTTTTGCCTAAACTTAAGTGTCGGCGCACACGATCCCGGTTGTCCTCGGTTTACCCCGCAGCTGGGTAAAACGGGGACAACCGGGATCGTGTGCGCCGACGCTTTGGGCCGTTTTTTGTCGGATCCGATTTAACCGGACCGATCAAACTGAGTTTGATTTCATCCGGAAAAACCGGCTCGTGACGATGGCAACGCGCGTGTTTTGCTTGTCACATGTGACATGACCAAAACATCATTCAAATTGTCGGAATAGTTAGCAGCGACCGCTATCCGAAAATTATGTCTAGAATTCTGATAAATCGACAAGTAACAACTGCTGGTAGACCTATGGGCAGAAAATAGGTGCCCGTATATAGTAATCGCAACAAGAGGGCGGTAGCTGTGGAAAGGTAGTTTACGCCAATTTACAGCTATTTGTATTGGCAGTATTCACAGTATTTCCCGTGACCTCAAATTCAATATATTATTATTAATATTATATATTCATTCAGTTTATTATTAATAAATATTAGTCTTTAGAAATTAGAAATACATATTAATATAAATCACCACGACTAGCTATACTATAGGCTATAGCCTATACTAATACTAATTACTAATACTATAGTAAATGTCTAGATCGGCTGACCACACCAGTTGGCTATTTACTACAGTGACCATCTATAGGCATAGCATGCATATGACCGGAGTGAAAATCGGACTCGTGTGCGCTGAACCCCCCCGATTTTATCGGGCCCGATTTATCCCGCAGCCGGCTGTGCCAGACACAATAGGGATCGTGTGCGCCGACACTAACTTAACGTCTTAAGCTAAACTCAAACTGTCTAGTAATTTAGTAAAGACTAAAGTCCAGTAAAGAGGCTATCGCAGTTGGCCTGTCGTGTTTGACTCTGGTTAGTCTGAATCAGTAGGTGACAATAACGAACCACATCAACTGATTTGTTGATACTTACATTAGAAATGAGAAGAGAATAGAATGAAGTTTTTCCAACACTGTCTTGGCGACGAATAAACAAGTGCCCGTTACAAAAATTACAACTTGGAAAAATAAAATGGATAAATTAAAAACTTTGAAAATAAATAGTTTCAAGCAGTGACATATTAGGACTCATTATTAAACATTGAACGTTTAATGCAAAAGTAAATCAAAGTGATACACATTGTTTAACAAAATATACTTGCTCCGAGTTTAATGTGTTGGACCGTTTCTTCCTAGTTTTGTTCCAGTTCCGATTTATTATTTTTAGACGACCCTTTAAAAACGAAAGTGAAGGTCGTCGCGAAAGAAGCCTGTTAAACGGTGTTTGTGTTCAGGTCTTTGTGCACAGGTATTATCTCCACCACTTCACATAGCATGATTATCAAGATGTGAAGTCAAGTTTTTTATTAGCCAACTAAACGACGTTAAACTCGGGTTAAAATAATTAGTATCTTTATGAAAATTATTCGTAATCGTTGCACTTGGAAGTTCAGGAATTTTTTTGGCGGTTGCTATGGACAGTATTTTGACTCAATTATTCAATATGATCATGGACCTCAAACGTAGCTGTTAGGACTTTGGCAATACTGCTTCTGTGGAATGTTAATAACTTATTATTACCACTTTAGAGGGCGTTCTCTAGTAGATTTACAATATTTTATCGGCACAATAAGAATTAAGATTCCATAATTTTGAGGCGAAGTTGACCGGAACTGGCGGAAGCGGACGGCGGGCGTTAACTTAGTTTTCATTAAATTTAACGCCCGCCGTCCACTTCCGGTTAAGGCAATAATCATGTGATCACACGAAGATGGATAGTCTGTAAACCTGACGTTTATTATCAGAGAAAGCTCTATATTCGAGAGCGTTTTGGCAACTGGGTGCGACGATTTGCAGTAGGTCCCTATTTGCGGAGGTCACTTTGCGGAGGTCCCCCGAATTCGCGGAGGTCCCCTAAAATGGGCGAAATATGTTGATTTTAATGAGGGAACGGGTGCGTATATGTCAATTGATACGTATTTTAAACAAATAACGACACGATCATCATAATAGTGGTTTGTTCTATCAATTATATATGCGCCGAGTTCACTTGGTGCAAATCAAACGGCGATAAATATTCACTATATAGATCTATATGTCCTCGTATGCCAGAAGGACTCCTTAAATTTGTGAATAAGAATATGAAGAATATTTATTAGATGTTATTTATTAAGTCAGTCAAATAATATTATTCATTAGCTAGCGCCTATATATACACACTCCGCACGCGCCGAGATTGCTGCGTGGGTGTCCTGATCGTGCAAATTAAATCGCGGAGGTCCCCTAAAATGGGCATAATATGTTGATTTTAATGAGGGAACGGGTGTGTATATGTCAATTGATCAGGGCAATTCCACGTGACTGACATTACATTCAAAGAACTTTTTCCAGATTCATTGTGATGAATAGAGCAACATTTATAAATATATCATGTTATTTCTATGTGTGATGTTGGCTTGTGCCAGGGATGCACCCAAAATGTGCATTATTCTGAGTTTAGTCAAGCGATGATAAAATGGCATCGTTCAATGTTAGCGTGACTGACATTACATGAAAATATCAAGGCACAGTGCCAACTTGTTTTCAAATTAAATTTGTCTTAAATTTACAGAAACTCATATGATTTTCTTAGTTAATTTTTCGTGGTAGATATTTCAAGATAATGTAAAAGCTAAATTTAAGCTTAGAACTAACATGAAATATTTTTTGTTGTCCAAATTATGCGTGACTGACATTACACTAATTTTGTGACTGACATTACGCTATGAAATATATCAATTATTTTCAACAGTTTTCGATCCAAATGAGTAATTATTGCCCTACCAATCATATTTTATGGGGTTTAAATGCATTTAATATATTTTATTACCATATACAGCACATGAACGTGACATGGACTTGTGTATTAAGCGTGATTGACAGTACACAATTTTATCCCAGATACATGGTAACTGGATTTAACATTTAAGTTGTTTGACATTTAAATACTTTAATATGAACACCCTTTTCAATTATTTTAGTTGGTATAAAAAATTTATTATGTTACTGAATTTGTGCCTAACAAATAACATTAACCTATGAAGAAAAAAAAGAACAAAATATTAGCTCTACATTCTCAATTACCTTTTGTACAAGTTTTTCAGACAATAGCGTTTGGAGACCGGGGAAAATGGGAGGTGGTTTGCATAGGTTGTCTTACTTTGGCAAACATTTTCAACAAATATTTCAGTTGGAAATTTTACACCAAATCAAGGTTGAAATTTCCCTGTATAGTTTGTTTACCAGTATTTAGTGAGATATATTTATACAAGTTGAATTAATAAATAAGTGGATAAGAATCATCATTGTATGGCAGCCTCTCGAGAAAAATGAGAGTATAATACTGTGGAGTATCTTGTACATGTAGAAGTTGAACAACTCATTGGCCACAACACAAGTCTGAGCACACTGTTCATTTATATACCTGGGGACATGAATTTTCCGAATGTATAACGAAGCTGATAATTTTCAGCCCACTCGTAGTTAGGGCTGTAACAATGCAGAAGTTCACATTGCAATGCACATCGCAATGTTTATGCTTCGATGCGCTTTGCACCACGGTGCACAATTGCTAGTTGTCACTGTATCTATGAATTAATTCAGCCTCGTTGTAGGGATCAAGTTGCTCATTGCCCAAATGGTAACCAACCTGATTCATGCAATTAGGAAGGGTCAATTGCCTACTTTCTCTTTCTCATTGATGAAATTGATGTCACTCTTTGAAATAAATGTTGAGAAACTGAATTCTTGAGTGATGTTAGAAAGCATTTGATGAGTTTTGGACCCAAAAGTATGTTTTTCATACATTCAATGCTCACATACATCATGAGAACAGTATTAAAATTTACTAGTAGTAGATGCACCTATATGCAACTGCATATGATATGCAACTGCATATGTTTACAAATCCAATTACTAGTATGTTTTCTTACAAGATTTTTATGTCATCTACCAGAATAGGAACAAATTGCAAAACGTGACTGACATTACATGCCGTGAGTGACATTACATATTTCAACTCTTGCTAGCGGTCAACTTAGACATCGAATGGTGCCTATTTTGAACACAGACATTCAGGCTCAGGTATATCTAAATGTATCTAAGATATGGTTATTATATTGTCATGCATTATAATGTTATAACAACAATGGTAGTATTTTCGTGACTGACATCACATATAGTACATTGTATGTAGATTTCTAAAAAATAGTTTTCCCCAAATGGACATCAGGCACAGGAATATAAACCCAAGATGTGTTATAGCGAGTATCGACCTATTTAAATACTGAAATACTACAGGCCAATCTAAAATAATTGTTACTATTTGCTCAATTACTTACAAGCCACTTTGGGCATATATTTTAGTAGCACATCCCTAATAATTTATACTACTAGTACGTGATGCTTTCAGTTGTTGTTTATTTTGCAGAGCTATGTCCTATTATGGTGGATATGGTGGTGGTGCTGCCTATGGAGGGGGGTACCAACAAGACTACCAGTCCAACTATCCAGCATATGGCAGTGCTTACACAAACGCAAATCCATACGGGGGCTATGGTGTAGGTGAAGCTGCTCCTCCTCCAGGTATCGGATATGCTTCTGCTGGATATGGATATGGAGATCCTTATGGAGGTCAGTATGTTAATCCTGGTGAATGAACTTTGCCACCCAGTCTGATTATGATTAAGTGTTACATGTATGTCAAGAACATTGTCCTAAACAAACTTTTAACCCTTCCATAGGGAGCCTTGCATATAAGAAAATGCATTGGCCTAACACTATTTACCTTGACCTTGTAAGCCAGTGCATTATCTTATATATGCGAGGTTCCCTTTTGGAAACTCGCATGAAACTGTCATATATACAGGCAGGAGAGTGCACCGGTACAGGATCATTAATGCCACACCAGTGCAGCTCCAGTCATTAAATGGTTAAGTTTATATCTATTTAATTGAGTTTGGTGTAGGACAATATGACTGATGTGTTTTTCTCTGACCTAAGTAGATTTAGCTATATAATGAAGGATTGTTTTGTCACAAAATAATAGGACTAAAGCTCCATTTCTATCGATAACACTATGACTGAATACATGTTCTGCTTGGTGATGTGGAGAAATAATTGCTTTGAAATTATACACTCCATTTTGTTTTGAAATTAGACAGCATAGAAAAAATGTGAACACCGAGATGGAACGTATAACTACTGAGAATGGGATGTGACTCCAGACCACATTCAAGTAATTACAGAATGTGTCACTTTAACACTTCCATGAATGGAGCTTCCTGAAATTTTGCGAAAACCCTGTACCAAATTGCCAATGCATCCTCTTCTATATGAATGCGAGTCTCCCATAGGGTACCTCGCATATATAAGAGAAAACATTGGCCTAACAATAGTTACCTAGTCCTTGCAAGCCAGTGAATTCTCTTATATATGTGAGGCTCCCTATGGGAGACTCACATATAAGAGAATACACTGGCACAGGATCTTTAATGCTGCACCAATGCAGCTCCCATAATGAAAGGGTCAAATGCGCCGGCATTCCATTATAAAAATCTTTGCCCAGACAATACCAAATATTATAGTGTGATGTACATGTTGTTGCTTCTTTTCTCCAGCAGGTGGATATGCATCATTCAATTGTCCAGCCGTGCAGCAGTGTTCAACCTATTACTCTGGGCAAATGCATCAAGTTAGTTCTTAACTAAGTTATTGACAAGCCTGCAAATAGTGTGTCTGTCATTTGTAGAATTAGATCCCCAGAGAGTGAATCTAGTGGACGCTATCCCGCATGTGGGTTAGCATTACCAAATTAACTCTCTGGGAACCTCATTCTGCTTAGGTCTCAACTGCTAAGGTCCAAGGAGACCTAGGATAAGATTGAATTTCCCCAGTTGAAGTTGGTGACGTTCACCCATTAGTCACCTCAATTATACATTTCTATCTGCAAATTAAGGGATATAGAAACTTCCCAGAAGGGAAAAAGTAACTAAAACAATGTTAATTTGAGACCCTAGATACTTCCCAGAAGATGAGGCAGAATGACGTCCCAGAGGGTGAATTTGGTGATGCTAGCCTGCTGTGTGGGATAGCATCACTATTTCCCTCTGGGGACCTCATTCTGCAAAAGACAGAAACTATTTGCAGGTTTGTTGATTGATCATACTCATCTTGTCTTAACTAGATTATTGAAAAAATTTAGTATCATTTGCTAATTATTAAAAGGCTAGAAGGTGTTAATTTATTCCCATTTAATTACAATTTGAAGAATAATGGCCAGGTACCTTTACATTTCCTTTAGCAAGAATACCATATTTTGCCCTAATGTTACATTTGAAAACTTAAAAATATGGGCGGCCTTCGTGTGGGTATAGCTGTTAAAATAGTCACATCTGCTAAAACCGCCATAAACAGAACCAATATTATATAATAGACAGATATTGTTCTTATACCAATCATAAATATCGCGTATATTGCATGTTATTGTCACGATTGTAAACTTTGTAATGTAAACAAACATCAAAAACGTTACAGAAATGTTTGTTTATAGACAAACACTTGGAACTACTGGATCGTCCAATGAAAATGTTCCATTGCGCTGTAGTATTTTCTCCTAACATATAAATGGTAATACATACCAAATAAGGAATTTACTATGAATAGTATTGTGAGTTGTAAGTTGTAGACGCACCCAATTAGGGGTGAAATGTGCTTGAATCTAAATAATGAAATGACGCAATATCGTGACTTTGCTTATAAACAATCCACTGTGCTTTTTGCGAGAAACTGAACAACACTCGACCTGTATTTTCTCAGACACAAAGCATGTTTTGTGAAAAATATCGCATTCATATCATCATTATGCTATACTATTAATATATTCTTGAGGAAATTATCAGAATTTGATCAATGTTATTTCTGAATTATAACCTACAACTAAGGCCGCCCGTCCCTTTAAGTCTTTGTACTGATCTTATAATATTGCAAGTAATATGGAATAGCTTCTTAAAGTCTGCAATTTTTGTCATACAAATGGAATTTTTCTGGGATTATAGTACATGTAAATGTGCATTCTCTTATACCGGTATATGCGAGGCTACCAAGTTTTCAATCAGCGCAAAATATAACAAATGGATTTTTTCTTTTCAGGCTCCTGCAGGATCCATGTTGCCCGTTTCACAACAATGTCAGAATTACAATACTCAAATGCTTCAACAACAGGCTGCTGCGCAGGAACAAATCAAAATTGTAAGATTCAATGTCATGTACATAATAGGTATTATTATGCCACAAATAGAACAAAATGCTGCTTAAAATCTGGTATATTTGCTTTGATCTTATATTATACTGATGACATTGCCACATTTTGTCCTGTAGGTATAGCATCACGCACACTGTGTAACCAGTTGAATCTCTGGGAAACTGGATTCTGTGGGCAGACAACACTGATCTTCTGACTTTTCTCACTGTCAAATTCATATAATTGGCAAACAGAAGGTCATAATTGGATGTAATGGGCCATTATTATTTAGATGTCAACATTTCAACATCTAACCACCATAGAGTATAGCAAAACTGAGTTATAATTTCACAAAATTGGAAAGCGAAGAGATGGTGTGACTGACAGCAAAAAAAAATTTCCTTAAATGCCTTAAATCAGTTCTTGTTGTCTTGTTTTTCAGCAAATCAAAGGCGGAAAAAAGGTAAGACATTTTTATTTTGATATTCCTTAGTTGCCGATTAATTTTTTTCATGGTTTACCAAAGACTCAATTTATATAATAGAGTCAGTTGTAATGCCAACAATCTTAATTTGAGTGTTTAATAGTTTCATATTCAAAGATCATGACAAAAAACTTGTTTTATATATCTACAACTCATCACCAGTTTATAGCGAAATTTACAAAACTCGTCCAGCCCTAATTTACTGGACTAATTTTGTAAATTTCGCTATAAACTGGGAATGAGTTGTAGATTCTATTTTTACTTGATCCAAAACCTCCATAAAACATACTTAAATCAATAAATGGGACGCGAAACTAACAGCGGCTTCTGTAAGGACTGAGATGAAGTTTTACGTAACAATGCATTGTTTGTCCGCATGAAGAAATAGTAAAAAATATAAGACTCTTTGACGTATTTAACCCTTCCATGACTGGAGCTTCCTGAACTTTTGCGAAAACACTGTGCAAATGCATTTTCTTATAAATGCGAGTATCCCATAGACAGCCTCACATATATAAGAGAATACATTGGCCTAACAATATTTGCCTTGACCTTGTAAGCCAATGCATTCTCTTATATATATGAGGCTCCCTTGCATATATAAGAGAATGCACTGCCACAGTATCGTTAATGCTGCACCAGCGCAGCTCACGTCATGAAAGGGTTAATGCCATTAATTTTATGAAATAACTTTGCAAACTATCATTCCTCATCTGTAGCATACGAAATGTAAACAGATGACAAACCGGAAGTCAAAGGTCACATTTGTGCAACAATAAAACATTTGGGTTCACCTGGCACTATTTCCTGTTGTACAATGACCGTCTGCTCTTGACTAAGTACAGATACAAAGACAACACATTTGTAGCAGATAGCCACTGGCTTTATTGGTGACAAGGTGAAAACAGACATTCCAGCAACGGCCGTCAGAAACATTTGGAAGCAGAAAACTTTTTAATTTTCGTGCCAATAGCATGGCTAGTAACTTCATACTGTCTTATATGCTAATGCAGTATATCCATGCAGTTGGTAAATATCTTCTCAAACCAAGATTTTCAAACAACTTGATTGAACTGATAACTGTTTACAGAAGGCATTCAGGCATTAAAACAGAGATAAAACCACTGTGTGGAGAAAACAACTCTGAAAGCTTTGAATGCTCTTGCCCGCATACATGCAGAAAATCAAACATATGCAACTGATACATTATATGCATATATAAACATGATCAATATGAATCCTACGCGATTAGTTCCAATTCGTAATAATTTGATTCCAGCAAAGCACTGAATTCCAAAATTCAGAAAAATCTACACAATATGTGAGCTCCATTTATTTGAAATATCCACATGTTCTTTTAATTTAAATTAAAATTTGATACGTGCACCTTGCGTACCAGACCGGTTAAAGTGACCAGAACATTAGCTCACACAGTAAGCCCGACCACGGCTTACACTCATTATAGGGTCCTGCGAATTGGATATTTTGATCGAATCGAATTTCGAATCGAATTCACGAAATCGAATCGAATATAGAATCGAATATCGAATTGAATCATATATGTGTGTTGCTTCTCAATTAGGCATGTTTTGTTAACGATTTGTGAAACGTTCTATGAACTACATGCATGAAGTTCCATCACAACTTATGTGGCGATGAACCGTCGTTTGAGATACTATTAACTTCGATTTATAATTGTCGAGAAAAAAAAACAAATTAAAACGTCCATGCTGCCATCACAACAATTAATATATTACCACTAAACGGATTATCGGAACTAAAATCACGCAAAATTTATATAGTCTGCATGTACATTGCAATTCGGCATTCGGAAACACTCGTTGTTATAAACTTGAAGACGCAACAACAGTCGCAGGGTAGATGATTCCATAGATGGGTAATAGTCCCAGATGCTTGCGTTTTATACACCATGTTGCATTCATCACACGTGTAAGTCCCTGCACTGCCTGAAGCTTTATCATGTTTAAAGGTACTCAATCCGAACAGAGGGTCCCCATCTCAACTGATTCCAACAACAACAATCCGATCAGAGGGTCCTATATTACTATTTCTTTGGGGGTAAAAACTATTTGATTCGAGTCGAGGAACCCATCAAACAAAGCTCATAGTTATTAGATATTGATTTTTGAAATTTGTTATTTACTCGAGATGAGTACTAATAATTTTTGAAACTTGTTATTTACTCGAGATGAGTACTAATAATTGCCTTCAACTGTCGTAATCTGCTCGGGATGTGTACACCAAAATCTATTCAAACAGACAAGGATGGATAACTCTAAAATCAAGTGGTAATAATGCAATTTTGACTGAGTTCTGGGCCAGAAAGTATTCCCGATAATGAAAAATAATAGATTTCTAAAATCGATATCTGACAAATCTGAGCTTTGATGGGTGACTTCCTCGACTCGAATCAAATATTTTTGACCCCCGAAGCCATTGAAATAGTAATTGAGAGGAGTTTTATCGGATTGAGTACCTTTAAAATAAACATGAATGACTGTCGACATTTTGTCCAGTGTAAACGAAAGCTCCGAAACTGAAAGACAACTTCAAAAGAAAACACCGCCAAAATGGTCTTTTCAACACCGGGAACACGTGTTGTTTACAGTCTCAACGATATTACATAACGCGGAATCTGAGACGGATAGACGATGGATAACGCAATCGGTTGCTCAGTCTCATAGCAACCGATAGCTACTCGCGTCGTCGGTCCATCGGCAATCTCCGAGCTTTTGCTACCATTTTAAAGCTATAATTCCCGTCGTATTTAGTCATCCTATAGTGCCAAATGCTGGCTATAATTATATTTAATAGCATGCGAACATCCGCGATGTAGAATAAGAATTATTAGGTGTATATATACATAATTTTCTGGAATTAAATGCCACAAAAACAGCTAAGATCGACATGTGTACTTGTCCGTAAACAGCTTACGTTTCCGTCAAAGTATATTCGAAATTTCGAGTTGCCAATTTCGACTCGAATTCGAATCGAATTTGACTTTCGAATCGAATCTCGAATCGAATATCGAATATTCGCAGGAGCCTAACTCATTAGCACTAATCACACGCCTGTAGCATGTGATCCACAATGACAACGACTCAGTTGTACTCATATGTTACGCTTCAGACAAAAGTTTTGTACTATACTGCGAAACGTTCAAAACAAATAATTGTATATCATTATTATAGAATGAGTTTACTAGTAATGAATGGAATAAAGGGTCGGAGTGTCTTGCTGTGAGTGCTGTTTCAGCATGGTTCTTGTGGGTCGCTTCTCTTTGGATGCTTCACCTACAGATGGCCGTAGCATCTTGTAGGGACTGGTTGCTTCTGGGGCACTGCACTGCCATGGGCCATGGAGCCCTTTCAGTCACTTGACATTGACCGAGTGGGCTCTGTGTCACATGGAGGTGCTTCTCCGGGAGCGACCAGGCTCATGCAGGGGGGGGGGGGCTGTGGTTGTTGGGGAAGGGGTATCTGGGTGCAGCATCCCATTCGGAGGGCTGAGATAGGAATGGCATTTTCATCTGATCCAGTGTGGGTGGGTAAGGATGCAGGACTGGGACAGGTGATTGTAATATCCTGTGTCCCAATACCATATATGTTGAACTTATTATGTACATGTATGTTGAACTTAAATATGTTTTAACTATTTATCACATAATTTGCCCATAAAAGCAGTTTCATAATTATCGGTAAGAGACACGTTTAATAACAGCGCGTGCGATGACGTCACACCATTCTTTAAATGACTTGTGATGGCTGCAGTTTATGATTGTTGTTTTCGATGAATACTTCGCGTTTATTTGATCATGTGATAAAACGTATCTTACACTCCTCCTATTTTATACGTAATTTATCAACCTCGTCCATTAAATTCTATTTGAGCCTCGGTAAACCTTGGCTCAAATCGAATTTAGTGAACTCGGTTGATAAATTCCGTATAAAATAGAAACTCATGTGAGATCCTCTATATATCAAATTTTTCATTTCTTAAAAAGCCTCCGTTGAAATAAAGACTCCTTATTCTGGGGGACATGTGGCCTAGTAGCCTTTTATAGGGCAAGATTTGATGACGTCACACAACACGTGTTCTTAGCAGTGGTAGGCAAAACATTGACCAGTGTCTAACAGATGTTCTTTGTTTACACTGAAGTGTGGTCAAAATATGCGTGTTTAAAAAATATGTATGAACAACAAAGAAAGATAAACGGCAAAAACAAAATATGGGAATAGTTGTTATGTTAATGGGTGTTCCAATTTTTCGTGTTTATATTTCCGTTTGATAAATATAACAACTTATATGTTCAGATTAAGGTAGATTGTTTATATCAAAGACATGTGTATATGATACGCGGAATAATTGTAATCGACGAATTCATGAAATACTATCATCAGAATAAAACATCTATGGAGTTGAATGACTACTTCAGCTTTTGTTTATATTTTCAATTTGATCGCTAAATGGTTGTGACAATTAAAAACTTCCCCGAGTTCGGTGCAATTCTCAACACGACTTCTATCATTTTCACTAGCGCCGATGTAAATTCTTATACATACATATATACACCTGGCTGTGTTTATTTTATTTCTCTTTCGTTTGATTGTATTTGTCTAGAAATTTATTATTTTGTACTCCCGTTTCTAAATAGCATGCATGGGGCGCAAGGATATTCACCCGATGGTAAAGATGGGCGAGGCAGTGTTTTTTCTTGTGTATGGCACAACTCAGTTAATAGAATATTTGAAACCTTTGAAACAAGTTGTTAAAAGATACGGGCTGCGTTGGTGGGGGTATGCTGTTGAAATATTCACCTCCGTCAAAAATCGCCATAAACAGAAAGAATAGTAAAATATAGACAGATTTTGTTCAAAAAAACAATCAGAAATATGGAATAAACAGTATGTTATTGTCAATTTCCCCCTTTGTTTTGTAAACAAAAACAAAAAACGTTACGTTTCCTGCCTTTTGTTTAGATCCGGATATGGTAAACATAAAGAGAGTTTTTCACTGTTTTCCTGATATGGAAATAATAAAGAGCGTTATTATAATTTTTTGTATGATAAACCAATATAATTGCGCTGTGTTATGTAAACAGAAACATAACTTCTGTAACACGAGCAGGCTCTTGTTTACGTACACCATTGTACGTCTTGACGACGATATACTATTTACGTGCTGATTAATTATGTTTGGCATATGAACAAAACTATGTATATTTTAATATTCCTTCTGTTGATGACGATTTGAACAAATGTGAATATTTCTGCAACGTACGCCGCCCATGCCTTTACATGGTAGAAAAAGACACACTCATGTTTCAAAAAATGTTTCTTGCACACGAATCAATAAAGAGCGTTTGTCGTTACTATGTTCAGAATTTCGTACGAACAAAGAGCGTTTATCTCAGTTATGTTTCAAAAGAAATGGACAATATGTGACTTGGTAATACGTTTTTATCGACGTCTTATCTCGCCTTTGAAATTAAATATACAGACGTCGCATGTCCAAACGGTCCTTAACTGGTGCATATACCTAGTAAATAAAGAACATTGGGTACTAATTTCCGCTCGTATGTGAGCCATGTTCCTTGATTTTATAAATTCATATATTTTGCTCGTTACAATGTCAGTCAATCAACATCTATACCTAATGGGACAACTCACGAACTGCATGATAAGCTAACAGAGAGACCAAATTACAATTGCATTCGTCGCTGCACGTGTTATTGATATAAAATGAATATGCATGGTGGACACAATTGCAACCAAATATTTGAACTTGGTGATGCATTTTATATATCGCGCGTGTGTGTGTGTGCGCTAGTAAATGGAACACCCGGGCGAATTTACCAAATACAAAACAATAACACCCGCATGACCACGTGTCGAAATATCCTCCAAATTGTCACAAAATCGTCAGTTATAATTATAATCCGCGCCAGTGTTCACGTACATGTATGTTATTGTGTCACTGGAAGAACTTTACGTTAAATATTTCATGTATAAGAGGAAAGTATAGGGTGTTTTGCGAGACACCATTGTGTGTTTCTGTGTTAATCTATACACAGCTGGTCTTTGTTTTGCCTACCAGCAGCCAATACACGTGGTCGCTGTGACGTCATTGTTTGTATACAAAATTCTCCCCTATTAAAATTTCATTTATTGCCTTTCAAAAATGGGAGATCACAAGGAATTATTATTTGCAGAAAAAGAGGAAGAACAAGAAAAAGAAGAAGAAGCGACGACAAGTTGAGGAGGATGAAGAAGAGGAAGAAGAGGAAGAGGAGGATGAGGAGGAAGAAGACGAAGGAGTGGGTACTTCATCCTGTCAATTAACTTTATTTTTAGCTCAACTTGACTTTGTCGTTTGTGTGCATTTGTGCATCTTGTCAACAATTTCCTTTAGAACACTACAGGCCACGTACATTACTCATCTGATCATCACCAAACTTCATATGGATCTTTGTGGTGACCTCTAGATGGGAGTCATTGATTTTTTCCCAAAATTTGTTAAAAAACATGGCTGCCAGCAGCCATCTTGGATTTCAAATTTGAATCCATCAGCACACCCTACAGCCCGCATTTACTGGAGAATTGTTTTGAAAATTTACAGGCATGTTTAGGATCACCTCTAGATGGGAGCTATCGTTTTGTATGATTTTGTATGAAAAACATGGCCACCAGCAGCCATCTTAGATTTTACTCTTTCCCTGACTAAATCCTTTGTCACACCCTGCAAACCATATCTCTCTTCCGATCATCACCATACATCATATGGATCTTCAGGGTGACCTCTAAATGGGAGCCAATTTTCCGAAATTTGTTAAAAAAACATGCCCATATCTTGGGTTTCAAATTTGAATCCATCAGTAGGTATGTTTAAGATCACATTTAGATGGGAGTTTTCGATTTTGATGAAAAATATGGCCAACATCAGCCATCTTGGAATTTACTCTTTGCATCACTAACTTCAGTTGTTTCTATCTGCAGAGGAGTGATTTCCATTGAAATTAACCCTCCACATGGTCTCTCCTCCAATAATACAGCTGACAATGTTGTTATATAGCATTGCTGCCAAAAGGATGATAAATAATAAATTTCTACAGGGAGAAGCGATGGATGAGGAGGCGTTTAAAGAAAAATTTAAGAATGTCTTCTGCGATGAATTGATGAGAAGACAGAGAGTTTCTGGCACATTTGAGATGACACAAGGCACCGTGAAGGGGATGGCTGTGTATCCAGAAGATGACCCAGTGGTGGAGTATATAAAGAATGAGGAGGGAACAGACTTGGCTGGAGAGGAGTGGGACAAAGAATCTGATTGCCGGTACTTGAGAGATGCAATGAAGGGTCTTGGTAAGTAACAGGGTGATGGACAAGCTGAAATTTGGGCTGTTCACAAATATTTAACCCTTCCATTATTGGAGCTTCCTGAAATTTTGCGAAAACTCTGTGCAAATAATGCATTCTCTGATATACATGTATGCGAGTCTCCCATAGGGAGCCTCAGATATATAAGAGAATGCATTGACCTAACAATATTTACTTTGACCTTGAAAGCCAGTGATTCTCTTATATATGCGAGACTCCCTATGGGAGACTCGCATATATAAGAGAATGCACTTGCACAGGATCTTTAATGCTGCACCAGCACAGCTCCCATCATGAAATATTTAAGAAATAGGAGGGTTTTCAAATAATTAAAAGAGAAATGTATCATTTCGCTGGGATATTTAAACATACATAGCCAGGGTTCGCTACCACTTGCCAAATTTGCCAAATAATTCACATTTGGCAAAAATTATTTTCCTTTGGAAAAAGATTTGACAAGAGAGTTGTCAATTCCGCAAGAAAGTTGAAACTATTTATATTAATAAATTGGTTAATCAATGCCATCCATGTCACAAAAATACACACAGTTTAATAGATAGTAGCTGCTTATGCAGGTTTGTGAATATTATCTCCTCTATCAAGGTGTAGTTAGTCTGATCATTATGAAGAATGGTGATGTTTAACCCTTTACCCAACAAAACGCCCAGAAAAATAGCCCAAATGAAGCTGCAACAGCCTAAATTATCTTGGGTCTGTCTCAATAGAACCATACAAATATGGATATCATTGGAACCGGCTCATTGACCACATTGTGATAGTTACAGTTATGCCCTGTGCCAATGCAATTTCTTATATATCCGAGTCGACCATAGGTCGCCTCGCATATATAAGAGAATGCATTGGCCTAAAAAAAAATATTTTTTAACACTTTATCCATTTTTTTCTTACATTCTTTCACAATTTTATAATTTTTTCTTACATTTTTTAACAATTTTTATTATATTTTTCTACATTCTTTGACAATTTTATCATTTTTAATATGTGTTAAGCCAATGCATTAAGCCAAGTGTTTGCCCATGTCTAAAGCAGAAGTATTTATTTCACAAATCCCTTAATTTAATCCCAATATCATTTGGCAAATTATAAGATAATTTGGAAAATACATTTTCATTTGGCAAATTTTTTTACAGTTGGCAACAATTTTTATAATATTTTTCTACATTCTTTGACAATTTTATCATTTTTAATATGTGTTAAGCCAATGCATTCTCTTATAAATGCGAGGCGACCTATATAAGAGAATGCATTGGCACAGGGCCGTTTTGTTGGGTAAAGGGTTAAACAGCTAATTCACTTTAGAGGTGCCTTTAAATGTATGTGATTATATTGATGAGTGACTGGTTTATTGTTTTCTGATAATATTATTTAGAATTAGCTACTGTGGGAATTATTGTTTGGTGTTAAAGATAGGACAACCTGAGAAGCATTGCATACTATTATCTCATGGTTTGATTATTTGAATAAGTCGTGTTTGCCCATGTCTAAAGCAGAAGTATTTGAAATATGTATTGTTAATGACATATTAATTATTGTTTCACAAATCCCTTAACCCTTTACCCAACAGAACGGCCCTGTGCCAATGCATTCTCTTATATATGCGAGTCGACCATAGGTCGCCTCGCATATATAAGAGAATGCATTGGCTTAACACATTAAAAATTATAAAATTGTTAAAGAATGTAAGAAAAAATGGTAAAAAGTGTTAAAAAAAGATTTTTTTAGGCCAATGCATTCTCTTATATATGCGAGGCGACCTATGGTCGACTCGCATATATAAGAGAATGCATTGGCACAGGGCATAACTGTAACTATCACACTGTGGTCAAGGAGCCGGTTCCAATGATATCCATATTTGTATGGTTCTATTGAGACAGACCGAAGATATTTTAGGCTGTTGAAGCTTTATTTGGCCGGTTTTGGCCGGTTTGTTGGGTAAAGGGTTAATTTAATCCCAATATCATTTGGAAAATATATTTTCATTTGGCAATTTTTTTTACAGTTGGCAACAATTTTGGCAAAATTAGTATATTGGGCCTCGCATCCTTGAAATTAGCAAAGAAACCTGCTCAAATCCGATGTTTTCATAAATTTTGTATCAAAACTGGTAGCACACCATGTCATTCTTTTATGTAAAGTATTTTAAGAAAAGGTACATTCATTGTTGTTGATATTTGTTGAATGTTGAATTCTTCAACCGGACATTGTGGCTTGGTAGTAGAATATAAGTTTGAGGTTGTGAAATAAGTACAGAAGTTGTCTTTAAAAAATATAGGAGTCCGCAGTTACATATAACATCCCAATCAGTTATCTATATTTCATGGTGTTTTCCAATGTGTACAGATCATTAAAATATCTTTTGCTCATGTTCCAAACAAATTAACTTTTTCATGAATACAAGCCTGAGTTTAGTGTGACTTTTATTTGCAGAATGAGGTCCCCAGAGGGTGTATTTAGTGACGCTATCCCACATAGCGGGATAGCATCACTAAATTCACTATCTGGGGACCTCATTCTGCATGGCCTGATCTGCTATAGGAGGCATTGACTCAGATTGAAGTTCCCAAATGGTGAATATTGTGATGTACACCCATTGGGAACCTCGATTATGCAATGTGTCATCTACCAATTTGGGGATATAGAGAAACTAAACTAAAAAAGAAACACAATCTATGTGAAGAAGTTTCTATAGAAATTTGATAATAAAAAAACTTTGCATTTATTTAGATGAGCCTAAGCAGAATGAGGTCCCTAGAGGGTGGATTTAGTGATGCTAGCCCGCTTTGTGGGATAGCGTCACTAAGTTCAACCTCTGGGGACCTCATTCTGAAAATGACAGGCACTCTAAACTCAGGCTTGCATGAACAACAAAAAATGATACTGACAAAACCAATCAATTCAGAGTAAATGACTCAAACTTTTCATTGAATTTTCAGGAACCAATGATGATGCAATTATTCATGTAGTTGCCACCAGAAATAATGCACAGAGGCAGGAACTCAAGAAAATGTTCAAAACAGCATATGGAAGGGTATGGATTGTTATGCATTATACCCAAAAAAAACATTGGCTTATTATGTAATGCTTGCAATAAGATGTCAGTAACAGATGGTCTGTGAAAACTTTGTCAGTTAAACATTTCATTTATAAGATTCAACGATATTGGGAAATTTGGGGATTAGAGCTGAAACGGTTGACCCATTCTTCTAACCGGTTAACCATCGGGGTTAGCCGGATTTCAACCAGTTAACCGCTAATTTCTAGCCGACTTCTCTCACACTAATTATGTCGACATTATGCCATGATCCAGGGACAAACCTAGGTGAGAAATAGTAGCTGAAATAAAGACCTTATTCACGGCATTTAACGATATTCAAAAACACGCATTCACTGTTCTTTTGCTGGCTCTCGTGATGGGGAATGAGCAAGTGAAATTTGTGAATGGCAGGGGGGATCGCTTATTTGCCGTGATCAGCATATGTTTGGGCATTTGTAAAACGAGTAACAATAGTATGGGTATTGGTAAAACGAGTAACAAAACTATATATTAAAGATCTGTAATATATCATTATCATTGGTATATCCCACAATGAATTATATATAAAGACAAGAAAGTAATAACTATAGAACAAAAAGGAAGGTCAGTTAGGTCAGACTCGCAGTCCTATTCAGTATTCGAGCTATTCATCGGTATCATGATCGCGGACATTAGTGTTGGAATTTACGTTTCGGTTTCGATTTTTTTGGTAAAAAAAACCTCGGTTTCAGTTTTTGTATGCAATCACTTAACATATAGAAATTACTGCCAAATTGAGTGTCAATTAGTCCCACAGGCACAACCAGTTACAGAGTAGCATGGAGCATCAATTTCCTTGATAAAAGGGAAGATCATTGAAGAAGTTAAAGAGGTTTTGGGTTGCTTCAACTACGATGTCTGTTTGGTCACTCAATTGAATTGATCATATTAGATCACAACAGGGAGGAAAAACGGGAAGAGTGAAGACATTGTGCAGCTGATCTCATTCATCAAACTTTGTCGACTTACTTAGTTTTTATAAACCCCACTGTAAAACAGTTTTAGTATGTCGTGGTGTGATTCCAATTTGATTCCATGTTGCTTCGTGCAGTATTAACTATTAAGCTTATTAAGTTACGAAAGCACGCATTGCCACACAACGCCACTTTTATGTTGTCACTTCCTTGTGTGCATTCAGACTTGATACACAGTGACTGCACACATGCTTTTGTTGGAAGATCAGAGAAAACTTCAAAGGGTCGGAATTGATTGAATGTTGCCGACACTTCCAGACAGTTCGAGAAATGCTACTAAGTATCTGATACTACCGGCTGTACCAATTAATGCTTGCATTGCACTCTAATATCGGTGACACTGGATTTAGTATTAGTTTTTCATCATTTAACCTAATATTTTGAGGATTATTCACGTTCACATTCAACTGACAACGGGATGCGGTTACGTCCGGTTCATTTTTTTCTAACCTGTTACGTCGCTAACCGGATGCTAACCGGTTATCCATATAACCGTTTCAGCTCTATTGGGGATGTGTTAGGTGGTGTTTAGACAAATACGTTGTTTTTGTTACACTGTGGGTTGCTGCTTCGCATTGGAACTGAAATATAGGCTAAACCACAAAGAACTTCAGACAGCTGCAATACGTCCATTAGGTTGGAATGTTTCTATTTTGAACTCAATGTAAGCCCCAGTGTAGACAGATCAAGCCTGGAAATAGTGTGTCTGACATTTGCAGATTGAGGTCCCCAGAGGTGAATTCACCGACGCTATCCCACACGGCAGGTTGGCATCACCCCATTCAACCTCTGGGAACCTAATTCTACTTAGGCCTCAAATGCTATGGGGGACTTACGATCAGATTTAAGTTCCCCATTTGAAGTTGGTGATGTTCTTCCATTAGTCACCTCAATTATGCATCTTATCTTCTGCAGTTAGGGGATATAGAAATTGAACAGATGGGAATAAATAACTAAAAACAATGTTAATTTGAAACTATAGACACTTCCCAGAAGATGAGGGCATTGAGGTCTAAGCAGAATGAGGTCCCCAGAGGTAGTGAAATTTCTGTGAACATCAGGAGGCAACGGATTTGTCTAAACACTGCTTCAGGAGTACGTAGAATGACCCTTCCTTTGATTCTGTTACTGG
The DNA here is from genome assembly GCA_032622095.1 of Siphonodentalium dalli. Taxonomy (NCBI): domain Eukaryota; kingdom Metazoa; phylum Mollusca; class Scaphopoda; order Gadilida; family Siphonodentaliidae; genus Siphonodentalium; species Siphonodentalium dalli. Next base: position 152,010,578 of record CP136065.1, read on the forward strand.
TGGTCCACACACTTCCCGGCAATAAATGGATGATCAATAGCAAGAAATCTTTGTTGGTTCATAATACATGTATGCCTAAAGATCAACGTAAAGCATATTGAAACAAAATATAGATATATTAGAATGGATAGAGGTGCTGGTTCAGTATGATGTGATCATTGTTCATATGAAGGTGCGTGAACATTAAGTTATCATTTCTTTCTTACCATTGGAATGGTACATTGAGATGACTCAGATCAAGCTTAAAATTCAATCTCGATTTTTGCCCATGTCAGGGTTCGAATCCAATCCAAACTTATAGTAATGCTCTAATTAATCGACCTCTTAACCACAGCAGAATTATGGGTAACTTTTCAGGATTTAGTCGGAAATATGGCTTGTTGCCATTCATCGGAAAGCTCTCGTCAAGAGAATTACTGTACCTAGCCCAGACTGTGAAAATGTGCATTGGGGGCACATTTAGTGAGATCCGCTTCCCGGTTAACACAATGTGCCTCAACGACCAAAGCGCCTTATCCCCCAATAACACACACACATCCACTACACTAATTTTTAACATGTTCACTGCCAAGCCTTCAAATAGGGTGTCTGTCATTTGCAGAATGAGGTCCCCAGAGGGTGAATTTAGTGATGCTATCCCGCATAGCGGGCTAGCATCACCAAATTAACCCTCTGGGGACCTCATTCTGCTTACACCTCAGCAGAATGAGGTTCCCAGAGGGAGAATTTGGTGATGCTAGCCCACTATGCGGGGTAGCATCATTAATTCACCCTCTGGGAACCTCATTCTGAAAATGACAGACACACTATTTCAAGGCTTGTTCACCACCGACTACGCATTATATCATGCTTTTTGCATGTAATTGAATGGGCATCGGCAGTGAACGTGCTAAATTCTTCAATCACAATTTTATCTCATAACTTTAACCTTCTGATGGACAATTATTATTTTGAATGTATGTTTAAATATCTATTTCAGGACCTGATTGAGGATATTGAAGGAGAGTTGAGTGGTGACTTCAAGGAAACGGTGTTGGCGTGCTTTGTGTCTCCACCTTATTATGATGCCTACTGTATGAAAGAGGCTATTTATGTAAGAATATAATCAGCAATTTACAAAATTACCATGAGATATTTACATGTAACATGAGTTCACATGCATGAATACAGGAGATGTGTCCAGACAATACTATCATCGGTTCATTAATTTAATTTTGATCATAGACAAATACATAGTATTATTTTGTATAGTAATGTGCCATCCTAAATCACTTTGCATATGCGTCAGTTTTGCATATATTAGTTAAAAGATTAGACTTGTATTAAATTCGATTTGTACACCAACCAAATACAATGCAAGACACAGCGACTCACAAGGTTACCGAACACAGCACATCATGGTCCAAAGTTGATAATGCCATCTCTATTTTGGATATGCACGAAGAGATCATGTTCCACCACTTTGAAACCTAGAAACTATTTTAAGTTCTGAAGGGAACTTCATTACATTGTATGATATATTTTTTAGTTATATTAAATATATGTTCCTTTATAATGCAGTTCATAGTAGGTGATGATCCCAGCTCAAGGTGACATGATTTAGGTGACTTTTGTCAGCCAATTTCGAAAAAACATGAATTTTTTACACGCAGGAGCCAGAGCCAGAGACCTAATTCCATGATTTGCCTACCACAGTGTAGAAATGTGGCCAGTATCACACTAAGCCTCCTGTTATTTAGGCTGTAGGGGTCACTCTCACCAACATAAGTTGCAAATGTGCTGAAGGGTACACAGGGTTTGTGATCGGGCACAAACACAGTTATTTCAGCAGTTTGTTTTCAGTTAATTTCAATTTTTATTGGAACAAAAAATGTTTTTCTCTTGCTGAAATCATGGCATACACTAAAACTAAATGTCATTCAGAATGAGATTTCAAAACCTGTGTACCCTTCAGCACTTTTTTTGGTAAGAATGACCCCTTCAACATGGCCTGTTATTTGTGAGCAATTTCTGAATCAAAAGTGTGTTAAACTTAAAGGTACTCAATCTGATTAAGCACCCCTAAATTGCTATATTGTTAATAATAAAACCACTTGATTTTAGAGAAATATTCATCTTACACCCGCAATTTGTCCGTAATTTGTCCGTTTGAGACGTGGAAGTGGCCCACATTTCAAAATCGATATCTGATCACTCTGAGCTTTGAAGGGTGGGTTCCTTGACTCGAATCAAATATTTTTTACCCCCAAAGCCAAAGAAATAGTAATTTAGGAGCGTTTAATTGGATTGAGAACCTTTAAAAGGCCTACTTAATTTTCGAAACCCTAGGATCACATTATATAAAATATATGCCATATTATATACCATTTGAAAGAGGAAGCTCCAAAACATTGTATTATCAACTTATCCAGTGTAATAAACTGTGAACATGTTGTTTTTGTTGAGGTGCCGAAGTGTTTTCTGTACTGCAAAGTCTATTATTTTCAATGGATGGGGAATAACTCTATATCTTTGTTTGAATTTTGTTGCATTCTGGGAGTGAGACGGGGGAAATATTTCTAAGATTTCAGCACTCTGTGGGTACCTTCTGAGACACAGATGTTCTAAATGGTGACGAATTATAGTATTTTATTCATATTTTATGTCATAGATTGTTAATAAAAACCATATATCAAGGCAATATAAAAAAAATAATCAGATTATTTAATTATAATATTCCCACTGACTTACCGTTAACGGCACCTGGGGTGTATGTCCATATGGTAGGGTGGCAGCAAAAGAGTTAACCCTGAGGTTTATGATGGGAATTGTGCTGGTGTAACATTAAAAATCTGAATTCTCTTATATTCCCTATGGGACACTCACATATATAAGAGAATGTATTGGCACAGGGATTTCGCAAAGTTTCAAGAAGGGTTAATCTCTGATGTGTTCTTCAGGGTTTGGGGACGGATGAGTCCTGTTTGATGGAAGTACTAATGACGAGGACAAATGGACAGATTCAGGAAGCCAGGAAATGTTACCAGGAAAGTGAGTGCACCTGAATTGCTATGAATGAAATGAATTATATCACAAAGTGACATAACTAAAAGATGTATTTCCGCTAAAGGAAGCCGTTCACACTGAACTATATGGATATATGTCCTGCGTTTGTAAACCATAGTAGCTGACAAGGGGTTAACTTTTTGTGGTCGCCTACGATCCCTCACGGTCTTCAGTGGCTTGCTCGGAATCATTCACGCACGCGCAGTCCCAATATAACCGATTGAATCTCGTCAGTTTATTTTCTGCTACGAAACCGAACGGAAGTCTAAAGGGAGTATTGTTCCGAATTTGTCGTTTAACAACTAGACAACAAATTCAATTTATCGATACAATAATTACTGGTCGCCTACGCGTTAGTTTTTAGAATTATTGTTTCGAATTCACGGACCGTTTCGCTTCAAAAACATACAATTGTCCGGGTTTTCGAACAGGCGGCGGACTTTTAATTTTTCGAATATGAAAATCGATATTTCGCCATAATCAGCCGCCATTTCAAGGCCTTACGAGGCGCATAGATTATTGTAAGCAATTCATCTATGTAATTATTATAGAACCTATAAGGTATGATATAATTTGTCAGATATAAAAAATGCCACGTAATTCGCTACCGGAAGTCTCCTAATTTCGTGGGAATTTATTTACGCGTGGACATTTATTTAGCAATAATTACCATCGCTACTGACGCTATCTATCATAATGTTATGAACAACATTCTTTCTCATAATACTTTGTTGTTTTATGGTTCAATACAACTGATCCAGATGTGTTGGTCACATTTGAATTTAATGGCTGACCCATGTACACACCTAGGTGTGTGCATGTTACAGAACACTACTGGAGTCACTAGAACTCATCAAAACAACATGCTTTCACAAAATACTTTGTGTTTTCTGTTTCAATACTGTCACACATGTCTCCTATGATTTAGATGTGTTTGTCGACGCTTGAAGTTGACTACAGTTTATCAATATCAGAAAAATAACGACTGTCGTGGTACTAAGATTCCTTAATGTTATTAATTTCAGACAGGGATTGACATCTGACAGGAGTCAGAATTCTGTTGAGTACATGATTCGATTCTCGTACAGTGCTTCAACTTCACTGTCAAATTTTGAACTGCTAGCATTTAATGATTGCAAACATGACACTAAAATTAATCGTGATGACAGTTTCACTATTGTCTCAATTCCAGATTTTAGTTATTATTCTGAATTGTATCCAAAATTAACCCATCCTTTCAAAATTCAAACATAATTGCTTTCCTTCCTGTGCAGGTTTACCGAAAAGAAGCGGTGGGGGCTGGGTTACTACGATTCTGGATATGGCTCTAATTGGGACACAAAATTACAAATCATGGGTGCTCCAGTTTGCATTCTCTAGAGTAAGGCAAGAAGCTTATCGTCACTCTGACGGTGTTTAATCATGGTTTCACTATCTAAAAATATATTTGAAGATACTTTGGTTTAAAAAAAACCTTTCCCCTTCTTGATTCAATTATGAGAATGATTCCAGCCTGACAGGTATTTAGAGTCGTGGTGACTTGACCCCTCCAGTTAACTGGCCCACTGTCAATAACTGGCTACCGTGGCCTGGATGACGTTCCCCAATGAATAACGATATAATAGCAGTGGTATTCCAAGACGAGGAAGGTGGGGGGAGACATTATTTATGGCAAGTAACCATATCAAATGTGAGCTTGGTACAAGAACAGGCTGTACATCCAATACAGCATGCATGGTTCATAAAGGGCATGGTAGGTGTTTTGAAGGTATTCATGGACTAGCTGGAGTCTCAATGAATTTTCAAATATATACGTGTCCCGACCTTTCATACCGTTGATATGGCGAATAGACTTCACACACGAATGAAGCATATTTACATGGAAAGCATTTATATTGTCACGTGTCCCACGACCACTGCCAATAGCCTTTCCGACAAGAGTCCATCAGCATGGCTCTTCATACTTCTATTGCCAATATCAATTTGATTATCTGGCACATAGACAATAAAACAGGCAAAGGCGTTTGCGCTGTCCAGCTAAGCTTTCGAGGAAGCTCATTGACCAGCATTACCGACCTTTCCTAAGACGCAGGCAGGGGACCACCCCGTACGAGTGGATCCCATCCCCATGGCACCAGATGCCCGATCGTAAGGGCCTAAAACCATGATGCCAACTCTGCGCATTTCGGTCTATGCTGGGTTTGTCCTCTCTTCCTTAAACATGCCATAAGCAGGACCACTTAGGTGGGGGGAGTTCCTCTCTATCTTGGCTCTTCAAATTAAAATAAAACAACAATTTATAAAAGGGATGTGTATCCTTTACTAGGAGGATGATAATTTCATTCGTTTCCTTCCTAGGGGAGCCACGTTTAGAGCGGGTCTTCCCCTAGTTTGCTGCATGCTTCACACTAACCGACCTATCACACACCTATGTCGTTCTACTGCATGTTTGGGGGGGGGCAGAGGCTCAGACCTGAATATGCTCGTTGGGAAATTTCTCCAAAATTAATACTCGTACCGACACTATTGTTTGGCACCTGAGAGTAGCGGTTTGCTTTCTCATTGGATGCTTTGGTCACCTGCGGTGTTCGGCCATGCGCTCCTGATGCTCATGGCTGTTAGTCATGTTCTCTGAGGGGCTATATATATATCTTTAATGATACATTGGATTGTGCCAGGGATCTCTGCTCTGGCTCTGACCATTGGATTGTTGGGTGCAGCTTTAGTAGGGTCTTCTGACATGATCTCATGATGACTTATATATCACCATGATATATCTATTATATCATTTTATATATCTATATATGCGAAAGATTTGTGTCACCGGGTTTCTGCATTGATATGTTCTCTGTGGGATTGTATATCTATATTTAGTGATACGTTGGATCATGACAGAGAGCTGTGATCTGGCTCCGACCATTAGATTGATGGGCGCAGCTTTGAAAGGGCCTTCTGACATGGTCTCATGAGGAAAACTTAATATATATATCCCCTGGATATATATATTATATCATTTTATATATATATATATACGCAATGTGTATATTGTGATACATAGGTACCTCAGAGACATGTGAACGTGTGATAACTGTTCTAAGGGCAGGACCAGTTCACGCTCCCCTGATTACGCATCCGCGGTCAATCAGTCTGTGGGGAAACGTCTGGTGGAGTAGCCGGGGTACTTGGGACCTCCAGGACATTTGTCTCCCACCAAACGCCAGCGGTTCTGGGCGCTAAAGCTGCCAAATCGCGTGCGCACGTATCGACACCGGCTGGATGGCCTTCGGCAGCTTAAGCGTAGGGCAGGGGCCGTACCCATGAGGTAAAGCGCCGCGTCCCCCTGGTCACGCTCGTCTTAACGACACGGCCTTGCCTGCCACTCCTCCGTGAAGGGATCGGAGAGAAATTACCTCTCCCCACCCTCCAGCTTGGCCAGGATATTAGCTTGGGCATGACCACCTGCAGCATGCGATGGTGGGGGCTCCCTCTGATCCGATTGCTTTACTCGCTTATTTGGGCTAATGGGCTCTCCATTTGATCCCTGTGCCACAGATTGGGCATCAGGTTATCTGCCATTTGCATTGGTGAACAGCAGTTAGTTAACTCTTAATGTTGGTTGTCTTGCCATCTTTGGAGTGGGCCTCCTCCAGTGCAGGTCGTTATGTCACTAAGGCGGAGAGGGAGTTAGTCTCCTCGCATCTAAAATCGGCTGGATTCTTAGAACTGACGGATGAAGAACAGAGAATTACTCGGTTCGCTCGCAATTCTGAATTGAATGGCACCACCTGGGATGTTGCTTCAAAAAACAAGGGGGGGGGGGTACATGTTTGAGCAATATAGCACTCTAATTATATGAGTTATTTCACGTAACTAATCATAACAGATTCATTAAAGAGTTCATATTTAGGTACAATCTGTTTTAGAAGAGTGCATTCCCTCCAAAATTTGGCTATTAACTTTATTGCTCGTGCCTCCTCCTGGGCTTGCATTCTAATCCATATAGTTCAGTGTGAACGGCTTCCTTTAGTGGAATAATGATATTTTTAAAAATATAATATATATTTCCTTAAAGAAAGCCTGAACACTGAACTATCATAGGGCCCTCCCATGGCGGTGCCATTCCCAACCCCGCAACTCGCCAATCTCCTGATTGAGTTGAAAATAAACTGACGAGATTCAATCGGTTATATTGGGACTGCGCATGCGTGACTGATTCCGAGCAAGCCACTGAAGACCGTGAGGGATCGTAGGCGACCACAAAAAGTTAACCCCTTTTCTACTATGGTTTACAAACGCAGGACATCGATCCATATAGTTCAGTGTGAACGGCTTTCTCTAAGGAAATATATATTATATTTTTTTAAATATCATATTCAGGGCAGTGTTCACGCTGGGGCAAAAAATCATTTTGCCAATTTTTTCGGCCAATTCTGATTTTTTTTGGCCGGATTAAATCCTCATTTTCTGGTCTCACAATTAATGAATATTTTTGTTTTATTTAACATCTAACATTCTATATAATTATGTCCATACCTTCAAATACCGTGTCTAGACTTCCTTAATCCCACCTTTGTTACTTGACAATATACCACTACACACCATCTACCATTCAGCCTTATGACAGACAAAGAATTCATTAGTGTTAATCCTCATTACTGTTTTATTACATTGTTTGCTAGTGCACTGCCATGACTGCCTTTAATTACCCATTAAGCTGTATTACCTGATCAATTTGGCCCAATTTTTATGAATCTTATTTTACTTCTTAATAAGATTCTAGTGTATAATATTTCGCCTCACCCAGAAATGACGCTTTATGACTATTTATCACAATACTCTACCAAACTCGCAAGCAAAAAGCAATATGAACAGACCCCTCCCCAATTTGAGAAAATATATGCGGAAATGTATCCACCAATTTACTACCGGTAAGCAAGCCTTGAAATAGTGTGCCTGTCATTTGCAGAATGAGGTCCCCAGAAGCGGGCTAGCATCACCAAATTTACCCTCTGGGGACCTCATTCTGCTTACACCTCAGCAGAATGAGGTTCCCAGAGGGTGAATTTGGTGATGCTAGCCCACTATGCGGGATAGCATCACTAAATTCACCCTCTGTGAACCTCATTCTGCAAATGACAGACACACTATTTCAAGGCTTACCGGTAAGGCGTGTCCAAGTGAAATCAAATCGTTTTTTTACCGGAAGAACATCAACTTGGGAAGCCATAATATTTGTTTTAGTTCACTTTTCTTTCGCGTTTTTGTGCATTAAAAAAAAAACTTAAAGGTACTCAATCTGATTAGGCGCTCCTAAATTACTATTTCTTTGGCTTTGGGGATAACAAATATTTGATTCGAGTCCAGGAACCCACTCTTCAAAGCTCAGAGTGATCAGATATCGATTTTTGAAATGTGTTAATTTTGGGAGATGTGGGCCACTTCCACGTCTCAAAGGGGTGCTTAATCGGATTGAGTACCTTTAAATACCACACGATTCAGTTTGTTGAACTAGAATTCAAAACATTTTTGCAACAATTATAATTCTCATCAACTGTTTATCGGCAAGGGAATAATCATATTTGATCTCAGTAAAACGATTTGTACTTGATTTCTATTAACTTCTTCTGAAGGCAGTTTGCACAGTCCAGCAGTTTGTTTTGGTGGGATACAATTTATGTAGTTGGCCCCATGCACATGCTACAGGTTCAAGTGAAATTTGATAGTGCATGTCTTGCCTTTGACTACGCTGGTATAGTATGGTACATGTACATTGTCGCTGTGTAATCAACTCCAAGCCGTGCTATATTTATTAAATATAATACATTTTGAATGATAAGTACCACCTGAATTTTCTATCCACTTATTTAATACATAAAGAAATAATTAATTTGCTAATTATGTTATTGATCTGTCCATCCTTCCATCCATCCGTTAGCTTTTGGTTTCCAGATGATGACTTTAGTAAGTCCAAACTGAATGAAATGAAATTTGGTATGTGAGTTTACTAACACAAAATAAGGGTCAACTTCAAATATGGGTTCCGCCCACCAATTTTAACCAGAGTTATGGCCCTTTTTTTTGGAATTTACACTCAATTGTTTTTTCCAGATGATAACTTTAGTATTAAAGTCTGAACTAAATGGAATGAATTTGGTCTGTGAGTTTACTAGCCGAAAATACAGGTCAAGTTCGAATTTGGGTTTCGCCTACCAATTTTCTGCCATATTTTGCCATGCCCTAGCGATGCTCTTGTCAATGATAAATTGATTTTCTTATGTATAGGTCTAGTTTTGTATGTCACCTTTGATTTTCAACATATGTTCGATGGAACAAATCAAACAAAATTGTTAAATAAGATTGTGCATGTTTTTAGAGTTCTTGAACCCTGAATACTGCCTGACTGCCAACATTTTTCATCCAATTAATCCCAAACTTCATATGGCTCTTCCGGTTGACCTCTGATATTACTTAAAATTTTTAACTTTCCGCATTCTTTATCGCTCAATTGACTGTAATGTATGACATTATCCCCTCTCCAAGTTGAGCTACAGTGTCCTTGACACTTTCATTCTTAACAGCATCGATTTGCCCTACCAGAATCATAGCTAAATCAGCATGACTCACCAACATAATAATAGCAAATTAGCAGGACCACTTAATCAATCAATTTATTCGGGAACGAGTCATATCGACTCTTGGTTCCCGTTTACAATAATAATAATATTTTTTTACATTTAGTCACAATAGATTTAATATTTGGGTAGTTTGTTCTCCTTTCCTTTAACTCACACCTGAGTTTGTATTGATCAGTTATTTTTTTCATTGAATACTCTAAATTGAAATATATTTTCGAGCTGCCTATTAATTTCTTGTTGTCCTCTGTTGTACATGATGGCCTTTTTAAAGACATATTCTGGACTTGTTCGGGTGCGTGAAACTGATAAGTTAGTACTCATGCGCTGTGCCAACTATGGGAATGTAGCATTCTACTAACATCGCCGTAAATCTCAAAGAAATTGACCATACCATAGATATTACCGTCTGAACTATGCTTAATTGTAAATATTTACATCTTGATTTGGGATGCAACAAACGTCGGTAAACTAACGCAAATGATTTCGCCGTCGAGATTCATTACATTGAATTAATATATAAGAATGACAGTGTGTGTGCTGTAAATTTGGATTAATATTCGTAAAAATAACTACTTTGAGCAAGATTATTCTCCATTTCTATTTGATCACCCAACCGGAGTGTTTCACATCACTTTAACGATTTTGTCTCTAATTTGTTTTGATTTCACAATTACTTTTTTGGGACGATTTCTTTCCTAAAGTGTGGAACTCGATAAATTCCGAAATAAAAAAAAGTTAATTTATTTACACATTCAAAAAGTTATTGTCTCTGGAACTAATAGGTAAATATTCTCAAAAGGTTATCTGTGAAAACAAATTATGCTTCATTTGCAGTCGGCAAAAATCCACATGACTCAACAATCTGCCAAGGTTAACTTTTAACTCATATTATTATGCACGCCAGTTATCACCCTGAACATCCTAGATAGCCCTGTGTCACATGCACGGTGCTGTACTCCACGAATGTGATGCAGTACTGTCGCAACAACCTCACTAGTTTTGTTTTAATATCTTAAACTTGTCCAAAATCTCTATTACGGTACAGAATTGTTCAAAACTCAACACAGTCTTGATTAAAAGTTTTGATTAAAATGAATACATAAAATATTAAAGTTGGCACCAACCGGCCATCCAAATACCAAATAGTCTGTGTCAAATTGTAAATACTCCATTACATTTATCATTCAGGGGCAGCAGTAAGACGGCCAGCTAGGTCATGCTGCTCCTGTGCAATAATATACTTTTGTTTACTATTTTGTTAATGTATTGTATTTTAATATTATTGTGCAAATAAAGATCTATCTATCTATCTATCAGTTTGATATCCAAGCCTCTCAAATGAAATAATAGTGTTTGTATCACATTTTGTCGTCCTCATAATTGTTTTCGTAAGTCTGCTTCGTCTGATTTAATGTCATCTTTTAATATGTTTTTGGGAATGTTAACCAGGGGTTATACTGAGTCTCAACCCATTTTAATATTAACTTTCTTACTTCAACACTCGGCACTGTTAACTGAATGGTTTCTATCTTCAGTTACCACCAAGAATGTAAACAGAACAAACACAGAGATAGAAAATGATATTGATGGTGACTGCTCTGGTGACTTCAAAAGATTACTCATATCAGCTGCACAGGTAACACCATCTTATCTTAAACCCTTCCATGACTGGAGCTTCTTAAAATATTGCGAAAACCCTGTTCAAATGCATTCTCTTATACTGGTATATGCAAGTTTACTAGCACAAAATTTGGGTTCCGCCTGCCAATTTTCACAAGAGTTATGGCCTTTTTTTTTGGAATTTGCACTCAAAACAAATTTTGTTTCTGAATGATAACTTAGACGCCCACTTAATTTTCGAATGCCCAGATAACATTATTCCATATTATATACCATTTGGAAGAGGAACTAACAAAATATATATTCCACCAGAATACGAAGCAGCTGTGGCCTAGGACTGTCCACCAAGTGATAGAGATTCATTCCAAGACTTCCCCCTTGTCAACCCAGAATGCATCAGAATTCAAACTAAGAGATAGAGTTATTCCCCTTCCATTGAGTATAATAATAGACTTTATAATACAGTCCGGTTCAAAATTAAATACAGGACACACCTTGGTACCTCGACAAAAACAACATGTTCCCAGTTTATTCGACTGGATCAGTTAATAATACAATGTTTTGGAGCTTCGTCTTTCAAATGGTATATAACATGGAATATGTTGTATATAATGTGATCTGGTGATTCTAAAATTAAGTGGGCCTTTAAGTAAGTCTGAACTGAATGGAATGAAATTTGGAATGTGAGTTTACTAGCCCAAAATACAGGTCATGATCGAATTTGAGTCTGGCCCATCATTTTTCACCAGAGTTATGGCCCATTTTTGGAATTACCACTGACATATTTTGCCATGCACTAGCTATGCTCTTGTTGTATGATGTAGTCTAGCTCTTGCACATCATTTATAATTTCCTGTAGACATTGAACTTGAAGTAGACATTTTGTTTACCATGAATGGCCTTACCAATGTTGGTGGATTCCACATCCAGTGACTTCATTTATCTCCGCTGTTGAAAAGCTGGAAAACATCTGTGTAAACTCTCCAAATGCGACTCACAATTAGAGCAAATCATATTCTTGTGATAAAAGGTTTGGTCACGCTGCTCGTGACCCTATGATATTATGTTTGAGTGAGCATTGTATGCAGCAGTCACCGAGGTTGTGATGCTCACATCACTGTCTGCATGGGCCTTAAGGCTTTTTGTTGAACTTATTATTTGAACATCCCTTCAAATGAAGTAATGTGAATCAACTAGCTACTGCTCAACAAGTCTCCAGTTATCAGTGAGTTAGATATTAACCCTTTGAACGTAATTGCATAATACCTGTCTGGCCATTTTTTTCTGGACATGACGTAATGTTGTTTTTTAATTGTTGTGGCAATGCTGCACTGAGTGCTCTAACTCTATACTACTTTCCTCTGCTTTAATGTGTTGTCTGCCAAATTAATTATACAAAAGACAGTGTTTTAGATTATGTTATTGTCAACATGAATTTCGGGAATGTACATGATGAGCCAAAACAAACTGTCCATTGATCAGGCATTGTAATTAATATTGGACGATGACGAGAATCGCAATGGGGATGAATATGCTGAATTAAGGGTAACTTTGAAACGTAAAGTGAATCCGAAGATGATGAACAAAATATACTGGTTAATAAGCCTAGCATGGGGGCGCTACTGGTGATGGTCTTGTACGGGTGGCAGTTGGGTCGTGGCTTCACCTGTGATGTCACAATCAAACTGCCATTCCTCTGTGATGTCCGAATTACAGGATAATTGAACACAAAATGTTGCAAATTTCTGAGATTTTTCCTTTCAATTCTAGGTAGTTGATTAGCAAGTTAGCAACTATTACTGAGGAGTAGCCGGGTGGCAAAGTATCCTGAATTTATAATGCTCAGTGGTCCATGTAGAACATTCCTGTATAGTTTCAAACCTGTCTCATACTTTTTAACATAACCAACACTTAGATCATGTCATGAATCTCTACTCTGGATAACACCCGTAGAGAGTTTTGACAGGGAACCTTATAAAGTCGGGGAAAAAACCACAGGGAATATATTTCTTAGTTATTATCTGTTCCTTAATAATGTACTTCACTGTAGGTGAATGTCCTAACTCAAAATTTCACGATTTAAGTGAATTTGTGAGCAATTTTGCTTTATGTCGCTTAAAATTATGGAATTTCTCCTGGGTAATTAATTTTATGTGTATTGCGATATCGGCTCACAAAAGTCAGAGAAAAGTATGCAATTTTGAATTAGGACATTCACCTGAGAAATATATTCCCCACATTATTTTTTCAACTTCAAAAAGTTCCAAGGTTTTTTACTGGTGAAATAGGATCTCAATGGGCATTAGCATGATCTAAACCAGCACTATGTGACTAAACACTGTCTATCGTAGAGCAGAATAGCACTGAATGCTAAGGAAAATGATGTTATTCGATCATTGGAGGCAAACTGCTCTTAAATAAAATTAAGGTCCACGCTTCTTGCCTGATATATCAAAATTTTTAGTCAATAAGGTAATGATCGCATCGAAAAAGCCATTCCCTAGCTCAAAATTACTACTATATAGGTTATAATTGCATTTTATTTTCAATTCCGTATAGTTGCCTTGTAACTGTTACCAATGATAGACCACATGTCAAAGTCTCCCAATCTTTTAATACTCAGTCTATGAGGACCATACCAGTGAAGTGTCAGACATGTGGCACACATGTGGCACAATTTGAACATAAACCACACCATGAGCATCTATATTATAGACACTGTCTAAAACTAGGCAAAAGACCGCTGGGAGCCCAGGGATTCAAAGGGTTAATACTACATCAAACTATAAATGAGTTTATCATAACCTGGGCCAATCTGAAATAGTATAAAAAATGCCCTAATCTAGTCCCTTGGGAAAAACTTGTATGTAAGTTATAAATGCATGCTGATATGTAGAGAGCACAAGATAGAGCGAAATGAGTGTCTACCAGGGGTATGTCCAATTGATCTTCTTTATTTTCTATATATTTGTATCTATCGTTCTTCATTGTTATTTTAATAGAAATATATATTTTTTAAGTATAAAAGGCCAGGATTTGGAATTACAAATTTTGGGTTAACAAGGCAAAAAAATAAATTCTTCATTCATATGTGAAGGTTTGTTGGTCTAGAAAATGTATACTGAAAACACCCACCATCACCCATCAGTAAGCCCGGGGCCTGTGAAATATTTGACACACAAACTTGGGACTGGGCTTACCTTCAAGGACCCCCCACATGCAAAACCTCAATTTACATTCATAGCGCTATCTACTAGTAATGTTTTCTGTGTATCATGATGTATATTATTTTATTTTATGAAAATAACTTGATTTGTGTTTTTTTATGTTAGATGATTATTTAAAATAAGACACAAAGATCATATTGTAATACAGCATTTTGTGAAACACAATCGGGTAGGTAGTATTAATGAGTTTACAACAGCAATTAGCTGGAGTAATGCTATATTTTTGTCATCTTCATTCAGAGTTAACCTAACATCAATGTATACTTGCCCACTATGTCACTATGTTCTAAAATTGGGGGTGAGCTTATCTTCGAGGACCACCCCATGATTTTTTTGGGAGGAAAAACATAGACTGGGCTTATCCTCAGGTATGGGCTTACTGACAGTTGTATACAGCACTTGTAAAGTGGATTTAAATATCAAAGAGTTTTAGCTTTGGAACCAATCGCCATCCCTGCAGATTCCAAGGATACTGTATGAATGAGACAGCACAAATACATCAATAAGAACACAGGATATGAACCATCATATGATAAATTCACAAAAGAATTTTGATAAAATATTGAGATGATACGTTGAAAATCATCACTGTGGGTATGTTTTCAATAATGATTTATTATTATCCACCCCTTAACTAACACTATTTCTGATTGGGCAAAAGCCACCATGTGATAATCTGGGGAAAAGTCATATTGGACTCCCGAATGTCATATTGGACTCCCAAGTGTGCAATATGACTTTTTTATCGGGACTCTGTTACGTCACGAATTAACTCTATTGCGAAATGAATCGGCGACATTGTGATGCGTGCGCAAAACTGGTGGATTTAGCAGATGTTTCACTTTTGCATTGAGTTTTTTTTCACTTCCGTGTTTACTTTTCCAAATCATGCTTTCTGATGATCAAAATACAGGCTTTTATAGAGAACTAGCAGATTAGCCCGCCACTGGCGGGATTGGTCCCATGGCTTTGGTTGATCCATTAATTTTTGTTTTTCAAGGTAACCCCGTACAGGCATGCTATCATATAACCCGACAAAAATATTCCCCGTACCGAGTTGACCATACATAACAAATTTCATGTCGATGTCACCGCTGACGACCGAGATATCGCCCAAGGTCATTTGTGGGTACCCGTTTCAAGGTCAAGGTCACCTCAGGTGGACAAACTGACCCGATGAAAATCTCCCCCGTCCCTTGGAAGCCCTAAGTAGGAAATTTCGTCTCGATATCCCCAGTTTCCGAGATGGTCTATTGAGCCGTATTTATACTCGTGTATATAAACGCACTTTAACAACGAAACCGCAGATACGAACACTCTTTAATCATAACCTCATTAACCCATCAATTCCAACGACGATGGCAGGGTGAAGGGTGAAGGAGTGCTCGGACGTTCTCAGAAGCAGTGCGATGGCACTTCTGGTGGCTTTTTACCCTTAAGACATCAATCCCCATTGCGGTGGCAGTTGAAGGGTGAACGAGTGGTCGCAACGGCTCGCGAATGGTCCGATGACACTTCTCGTGGCTTTTTACCCTTACACAGCAAGTTTGGGCTCAATCGGTCGAGCCGTTTTCAAAACTATAAAGGATATACACACACATATATATACATATATACGGACGTCTTAAAATATATAGTAGACTAGCCAATGAGCCCGACGTTGTCCGGGCTATTCAAAAACCAAATTTCAAGTCGATAGCTCCACCCGTTTCCGAGATATGGTCTGCGCATGCGCGAAGCTGGCGTCGCACGGGCTCGGCGACCTGATAAAATTCGTATCTGGGGCAAGATACATTCACATAGCAAATTTCAAGTCGATAGCTCCACCCGTTTCCGAGATCTGGTCTGCGCATGCGCGAAGCTGGCTTCGCACGGGCTCGGCGACCCGATAAAATTCGTATCCGGGGCAAGATACATTCACATAGCAAATTTCAAGTCGATAGCTCCACCCGTTTCCGAGATCTCGTCTGCGCATGCGCGAAGCGGGCGCCGCACGGGCTCGCCAATACGATAACGTCCACCGCCTGGTCAAACTACACACACGTACCAAGTTTCGTCCCGATCGGTCGAGAATCGTAGATTTGTATAAATGACAGACAAACATACAGACAGACAAACAGAGGTCTTCAAAATATATATGAGACTAGCAGATTAGCCCGCCACTGGCGGGATTGGTCCCATGGCTTTGGTCGATCCATTAATTTTTGTTTTTCAAGGTAACCCTGTACGTAGCTGCCACCGCTGAAGCCCGAAATATCGTCCAAGGTCATTTGCGAGTACCCGTGTCAAGGTCATGTTGGGTGGACAAAATAACCTGACAAAAATATTTCCTGTCCCGAGTTGACCATACATAACAAATTTCACATCGATGTCACCGCTGACTACCGAGATATCACCAAGGTCATTTGTGGGTACCCGTTTCAAGGTCAAGGCCACCTCGGGCAGACAAACTGACCTGACGAAAATCTCCCCTGTCCCTTGGAACCCCTAAGTACGAAATTTCGTCTCGATATCCCAAGTTTCCGAGCGAGACGGTCAAATGCCGTATTTTCACTAAAGTAGATAAACGCTCTTTTAATAGCGACGCCTCATATACAAACGCTCATTAATTATCACGCGATTAACCCATCAATCCCCATTACGGTGGCAGTTGAAGGGTGAAGGAGTGCTCGGACATTCTCAGAAGCGGTGCGATGACACTTCCCTTGGCTTGTTACCCTTAGATAGGAAGTTTGGGCTCAATCGGTTGAGCCGTTTCTAGTCTATAAAGGATATATATACACACACATATATATATTAGGCCCCTGCGAATCGGATTTTTTTTCGACCGAATACCGAATTGAATCAGGTAAATGTTATTCGATTTCGAATCGAATTCGAATCGAATCAGACATCGTGTTGAAATGTGAGGAGTTCATAAACAAACGTAAATACTTATGAGAGAATTCATCGTACACCTCGGCAGTAATCCCGTGTGGAGTTGTCAACTGGAAGCCATTCATTTTATCCACAGAAACAGCCGAATATGGACGATGTAAAACAGAAATAAGTTGGGATTACTCAAAATCGGGAATGATACATCGGAACGAGTCATTTGCACTGCTGCTGGTGGTTGTATTTTGTATCTATAAATCTATTATACCACAACTTGTGTACCCGACTAAAACATTCAAGGAACAGGGAGCATAAGATTCTACTGGAGCCTGGCGATATCAATTCAAATCTCGAAAGTTGGACTCTTGGAAGCATATTTAATACAAATTAATAGCTCAGAGACTAGTATGCTGACGACTACAGTATGGCCTCTTAGTAATCAGTAATGCTGAAGGGTCAAGTTCCAACTTCAACCGCCTATAAGCATTAGGGTACCCGAGTTAGGCACGTGGGAACTAGTTCAACTAGAGTCTAGGCCTACCCGAACTAAATGCGAGAGGACGAATGAAAGATCGTACTTGGCGATAAAACGTAACTTCAAACAGGCAACGTCAACTCAGAAATCTGGTGCTATGTTTGTTGCAAATTGGTTTCTTTTAATACCATAATTTACATTTAAGTACACACTATTAATTAGAAACTATACTGAATATGTCGACCTCTCACATGATCATTGACTTTTGCGACAATCGGTCAATTTGGTCAAACCACCGGAAGTCGGGTATATACTAGTCTCTTTGGGCATAGGTCGCGAAAAATAAATTGATTCAACAATACTCATCGTTATTTAGGAGCTCGGAGAAGTGGGTCATCACCTTGTTTCTAGAATTATAGAATATAGACCCCTTGTGCTGGCACAAAAGTGTTATACCGCCAACGGGCAAGCCACGGAATCGTGTGCGACATTAAACTGGAGAAACGCCGACCGTATACACAAAATGATTTTGCCCAACCCAACCGTCGGCGAGATATTCGATCTAGGTATTCGATAACGTCAACGAGATATTCAAAATCGAATCGAATCGAATCGCATGAACGATTCGAAATTAACCCTCTGTGCATTCTTTCCTCCACTCAAAAAATGACAATGTGGTGATATGGCCTAACAACTGAAACGATGATAAACCACAGAAAACAAAACCATTGAAAAAATTATTCTTTTTTTTTTCTTCAGCATGGAACAATACATAGAGAATACCTACAGATTTTGTTTGACTACCGAAATATATCTCATAAGTGTCTGGAAAGAAATATAAAATTTTCACAAAAATTCTTTCCAGACACGAATGAGAGGTATTCAAACAAAAACTGTAGGTATTCTTATTATTATATGCACCTTATGAAAGCTCAAAGTTGCTAACTTATGCAACATTTTTACTTTTAATAGTAACAAGCAACAAGACTCATGCAAAGAAATGAAACACAGAATTGAAACTAACAAGTCTCCATGTCAACACAGTCGAAATATATAAATCCCATGTGCATGGGTGATAGGTCACAGCTGCATTGTGTGTGATAAGTTGCGGCTAGCCAATCAAAAAGAGATAACTCTTGTTTCAAATCAGGTTATGGGTTATAACCAATAAGTTTGCAGACAATTTACTATAACGCGCGGTTATATAATTCGTCTAATTGTTTCGCTCGCTCGCTTAAACCACCGGGAGGCTTCAGTGAAATATAACAGAACCTACAGTGAAATAACAAAATTATATTTCACTGTGGCTTCTAAGAGATAAATACGAAGATCTATGTTTTGATAATTTCCCGCTATTTTATAGGCAAGTATATAATAAAGAACGTTCCTTGAAAATCGCTGGAAAAACGTTATGACCTTGGACAGATTTTTCAGGGATATTAAGTCTGTACATCAGTATTTCCTGCATTTATCGAACTCTCTTATCCTTCCAAATTATCTGTGACCACGTTTTATTTAAACAGGGTAACAGAAATGAACCATCGCGGAACAAGGTGTTTGATGCTGTTGAGGAGTTAATGAATGAAGGCAACCCTACAGGTTTATACCAGATCAACTATGAGAAATTGTGCAAGAAGGAACAGTGTAAACGAGATGCTAAACTTCTGTTTGAGGCTGGTGAAGACAAGTGGGGTACTGACGAAGAAACCTTCAACAGGATATTTTCAACACGTGACTACTACAGTCTGCGTCAGATTTATGATGAGTATGTTAAGGTATGTGTTAGCTGTTGTTAAATAGTCAACTCAATGCGTTACCTTCTCTATAGAGTTTAATCGGGCCATGTAATAATCGTTTATAATTACCATTTTTTATTACACTCCTATTCGCGATTTCCATTGAAAATGGTAATGTCACTAGTGAATTATGTCTTTTCTCGTGACGTCATTGATGTTACGTCGCTTACTAAATTTTCGGGAATTTTTCTCCTCATCAAGACTTTAATGCATTAATTCTGGGTGATTTAATCATATCTAGCAAACCAAATTGATGCAGAAGTGTAATAAATAGAGTAATCAATTAGTGCGCACTCGTTTCTTACCGACGTCTCTCGTCACTCGTGAATTATTTAACGTAATTCTCTAAACCAATTGATTACTCTCTATATAAAAAAAATTCTTACTTGCTTCTCACATGGCTTAAATATAATCAATTGAACTATAGTCCAGAGTCCACAAATAAGTAAGAGAAACAGGATCTGTATTTGATTGACTCCAGCAGTAACTAAATTGTGCTAATCAGTGAAGGTCAAGTATTAAGCTGGGGATTCCCAGATTTTTCAGAATTAATTCGAGGGATCCCCTAATTTTTGTAAACATGTGCAAATAGATGTGGTAAGTTATAAATGCAATTTACCGTAATAACTGACTGTTTTCATGGACCATTAGGGAATATTATTATGTATAGTGTGTCTCTATTGTACATAGCATTTTGCCACGCATATAGTCCCTAGCAGAGCTGTTAAGTTTCATGGATTGTCCATGAGATTCCCGGATAGCCACGGCAATTCCGCAAATACGGATAACCCCCAATTTCTCCCAGCATTCAAAATAAAAAAAAAACATGTTGTTTTATTTTTCAAATATTCCTGCTTTTGCGGGGAGTGATTCCTTATTTCCGTTACCGTAAATACCCACACATTAACATCACAGAATGTACCGTTGGTAGCTTTTGATATTCCCTCTGATTGAAGACTAATCAGTGGTGAACTGTGACTGATATTAATTTATTTTCACACTCTGGTGAAGCCACACATATAAAGGATGTTGTTATAGTATACAATACGTATAATCGCAAGTGTGCATCTGTATTGTAAGGCATCTGTATTTCTAAGTAACGGATTAGTGGTATGCATTGTGAATGAAATGTGTCTATTTCGTTGCAGGTAAAACTGTAAGACGGGTCAATTTGTAATTTCGGTTTCACGCATACATGTCCGGTTGTAACCTGTGTATCTCTGGTTCGTTTTTTCTTATTTTAAAATTTGTTAATAACTGGTGGAATGTGTCCATTTCTTTAAACCGTAAGACGAGTCCATTTTGTAGTTTGTTCAGATTTTGTACTTTCGGATTCGCGCATTTCCGGCTGAATCCAGTGGAATTCTGAGTAGTTTTACTTAGTTTATCTGAAGTGTCTGTTTCTTTCTCTTCAATAAATGGTGGTGGTCTCTCGATAAACACAGGTGGAATTTGTGTTTTGAACCAAAAATTAGGTGGTCGCATTTAACAAGTGATCACCCATTCCAGGTAATATATAGAATAAACCAGTCGGTGAACAGCAAATGAGGTCGCAAATTGTAGGTGGCCCCTCCCTCGAAAATATCACGGATTGCTATTTTCTAAACATAACATGTCTGGTCCCTAGTTTCTTATTTGTAAATATCAATAGGGGTCATACACCACCATCACTATTGAAACAGTATAGGTGCATGTGGCAATATCACTAGTGTTACCTGATGTAGAGAGATTATATGGAATGGCAATATATCATGATTCTTTATCAGAAATTACATAATTCTCAATAGTCTGTATTGCTTCTTCTGCATTCACCCTCATGCCATTGGGTTTAGTCAGAAATAAGGCCTTTTTATATGCACTTAATTTGTTAGCGGGCTTTAAAAGTTGGGTTGATCATTTCAAAATAAATATAAAAATGAAATTACACCATGAAACGTAAAAAGGGTTGTAAATCGATTTAACCCTTTCAGTGCCAAGTCCGATTTTTGTATCAACACATATTTCCTTGATCATTTTTCAAATTTATTGATTATAATAATGTGATACATTGATGGAAAGAGCTTAAGAGCTCTTTCCATCAATGTATCACATTATTATAATCAATAAATTTGAAAAATGATCAATGAAATATGGGTTGATACAAAAATCGGACTTGGCACTGAAAGGGTTAATATCTTTAAACAAGGCTTCAGTTGTATTGGTTTTGTGCCATATAACTTGCAGTCATACATCAGCAAACAATTTTGTCCATAACATAATAAATGTTTGTTTCATCATAAGAGGTACGTTTCATTGAAAATAGTGGGTAGGCACAATTTTTTTTTAAAACACATGGAGTACGTATTATTTTTCCCAGTTTTGGTCCGGGTGGGTCTGCTAACCAAGTTATAATAAAAAGGGCCTAACATGAATTAAACATGCTGTCAGGGTACCTTTGAGAATTCTTGAGAACTACATTAGAAACCACACCATTTAAAAGTGATGTTATAAGTATAAATATTTTCATTGCAGATTACACAGAGAGATATACTTAACTCTGTTGACAGGGAAACTTCTGGAGATTTCAAGAAAGCCCTTGTTGCAATAGGTAGGTGATGCAAATAAAACTTTATGAGCAGACCTCAAATTGTGGTGCTAGACTAACAAAGCCACATTTGACGTGGATTTGCCTGATCCAAACGAAACATTATACATTGAAGACGGCAATGCTCATTTTCACGACTTGGTTGAGATCCCAAACACTTTCCAGGATATTGCCTTGAAAATTCTTTCTCAACAGAGCAGGAAGCCAAATTTTATATTTTCCACTGATATGTATGAACCATCATCTGTCAAGACAAAGAGCGTTCTCGTCATGGTACTGGCGACCGAATAATTATTTGAGGCCCAGCCACAAGGAAACCAACGGAGTTTAAATCGTTCCTCCAAAACATCGATAAAAAAGACAGCTATTCCAGCTGATGCAGAATGTTGGGGCAGTGATGCCGCTGCTTCCCACCTGGTTAACAAGAGTGCAGTTCTTATTGTGGAACGAAAAGCAATGGAATTCTATTCCAGTGATGGCTTAGACGTTTCAATGCATGCCATTGAATCGCTCGCATCAATGCAAGAGGAAATTGACACCCACGCTGTACTGTACCTCATGTTACATATGTGCATTATAAAGGGTATATGAGAATGCGACACAGACATTTTCTTCTTCATCCTCTATTACGCACATGAGTTACATCCACTTAAAATACTATTCGATACCGGGCATGGCAATAAGGGACGCCTTATGGACTTGACTGAGATTGCCGATGGTCTCGGGTCAGAGTTTTGCTCTAGCCTCCTTGGGTTCCATTGGTTCACGGGAGAAGATTGTAACTCGGCATTCAAAGGAAAAGGAAAGGTTATTCCTTTGAAAAAACTCCAAAATAAAAACTCCAAAATACCAAAGTGAGTTTAGGAAACTCGGTGTCAGTTGGGACGTTCCAAATGACGTTGTCACTGATTTGGAAGAGTTCACATGCATAATGCATGGGCTTCCTAGAATGAAGAGCGTTGACATGGTGAGATCTTTGATGCTGACAAAGATGGTTTGGAAAGGTGAACTAATCAGCACCAAGTCATCAAAAGTTGACTTATCCCAAATGCCACCATGTAAGAGGTCACTGATGCATCACATAAAACAAGTGAACTTCTGTTTTGGTCAATTGAAACTGTCGCATGTGAATAAACCCACAATTCCGTCTCCATTGGAAAATGGATGGACTGATGACGAAGGATTTTTTATAGCCACTGTGGTCTGAATGTGGCTTTCTTCCACCAACGCTCCAAGATTTGCTTGTCGAAGGAAACATCGAAAGCTCTGACGACGAAGATGTTGAATCCGACGATATCAGGATTAATAAATACGATTTAGTGCCCGTTTTGTTTTCCATAGGCTACTCGGGGTGTCTGTTCATGATGAATAATGTTGAGGTTGGAGCTACTTGTAGTAACGTTTACATACAAATTGTCACAAATTCGTGACATAATTTCTTTTCATTATTTTTGCAAAAAAAATAATGGCCCTGGTGCCTGATTCCTCCGCGTTGGTGGGGCTGGATAGGGTTTTATTACTCTTAACCAAACACAGATAATAAAATACGTGGAATGGTATAAGGAACAAAATGCAATTTACCTCAATTTCATATCTCAAATAGCTCTTTTGCCCAATCGTCATATAACTATAGACTTAGGGGTAATTTGCGAAAATTGCTCACCCTCTTGTGGCCGTTTTGGATCAAGTCATGTGCGGTAAAGACGATTTCTTGTTGACTTTCAAAGTTCTACTTTAGATGTGTCCAGGTACACACAAAAATAAGTCCTGAGAAGTTCGATATCAGGTAAACCATGCTACATTACTACATGTATATAATTATAAAGATAAATATGTAAAAAAAAAAACAGGCATGTTCTCTAAATTAAGGCATATCATAGCGGCCATTTTGGGTCTTTGCTGGCATCATTGACACCAAAATACGAGTACAAAGTACGAGGAATACACCATATGTGATTCCAATATAATACAGCGAATGGTTTACCCACAATCTTCATATAACTAGACATAGGGTAATATCGCGAAATGTACCGACTGTTGCGGGTGATCACACTGGCGGCCATTTTGTTTTCTCTCTGAGTTGTCAATTGCAGATTTTTTTGTCAGATGATATTGAATGATTACTTGCGGTCATATAATCGTCATAATGTTCATATATTTGATTGGTTTTGTGTTTTTTCTGAAAAAATTGTTAAAATAAAATTGAATTTCCCAAATTCTGAGCCATATTCTGGCGGCCATCTTGGATTTTGATTTACAAATTTGATATCTGTTAACGTAGTATATAATGAACAAAATGCAATTCATTGCAATGTCATATGTCAATTAGTTTTTCCACAATTGTCATATAAAGAGACATAGGGTAAAATTGCGAAATTTTCCGACCCTCATGGGCACCATCTTGGATTATGTCATTTGTGGCCAGGTTGATTTCTTGTTAACATCTGGAATTCTACTCTAGAGGTGTCCAGGTACATACAAAAATCGGTCCGGAGGAGTCGTGTGGGATGTCCACAGGGGGTGTACCTAGCTGCCCAACTAGGAGGGTTTTTCAGGAAATATGAACAGATAATACAAGTGCAAAAGGATTCCTATTTATTGGTGGGAAATGTTTGGATAATAAGTTCAACAAACATCTATTATACGAACATTTTCTAGGGAAATACTCTTCAATGAGTACAAAGAAATGGTTAATTTAATAACATAACATGGTTTTCGGTTATACTAGGTTATATCTCCATATTTTTATGACAAATATATAATGTTTTTTCAGCTTAATTAACTCTGTCATTGCGAGTTTTACTATATATCTAGTAATTCTATTCAGTTGGAATATCTCATGAATGTTAGGCTAATCTACTTTGATGCCAACTATGCTAAATCCTTTGGCATACCCTACAAGCCACCTCCCTCATCCGACCATCACCAAACTTCATATGGATCTATGGGGTGATCTCTAGATGGGAGCCATCAACTTTTTTCCAAATTCATTAAAAAACATGGGCGCCAGCAGCCATCTTCGATTTCAAGTTTGAATCCATCGGCACACCCTGCTGCCCGCATTTATAGGAGATTTATTTTGAAATATAATAGACATGTTTGGGATCACCTCTAGTTAGGAGCTATCGAATTGGACGATTTACATTGAAAAACATGGCCACCGGCAGCCATTTTGGATTTTACTCTTTGCATTACTAAATCCTTCGGCACACCCAACACATCACATCCCTCATCCGATCATCAACAATCTTGATACGGATCTTTTGGGTGACCACTAAATGGGAGCCATCACATTTTTTCTGTTGAAAAGTGGAATATGAAAATAGTAATCAATGATAGAAACAAAATGTCGGATACCGTACAAAATAACATAAATAGCAATAAGACTTGAATAGTTCTCCTTCCGTCCTCTATTTTTCGGTTACTAATGAAATCTGGTATTTATACACATAATAAGAAATAAAGGAATTATATTTAACAAAAGAAATGAGCTTGACAGAAGTAGCTTAGGGCCATATTATTATGCAGCTGGTCAATAGAAGAACAACACACAGGTGATTAAGAAAGCAGTTGTTAACCGTTCGGTGAGTAGAACGACATATATGTCGTCTATCGGTTGACATATATGTCGTTTCAGGAAGTGTTATTTTATGTAGACATAACTTCCAATAAATCACCTGATTTATAAATGATTTGTATAGGAGTTATTTTGATTAATATAATGTCCCAAATGTATAAGTGCAATCGATTATGATAACACACGTTAACAAAAAATGCACCTAAATTAAAATGAATTATTGGACCATTTTGATCAAACTTGTTAATAATTAACCCCCTGGTTAGTGATGTCTGCTGGTCAGTGCCAAGCGAATGCCGCAGGATCACAAAACAAACAAACAAACAAACAAACAAACAAACAAAAAGGGGGAGGGTGGGGGGGTTAATTTCAAACAAAAACATACTTTCCCCAATTTTCGAATCTTTTGAAAAGACCTTGGCCCTCTCACGACTTGATCACGTGCCTCCGGCAATATAGTTCCACTCTCCCGATTTACTGAGAACGATCAGCGCCCTGGTTATATATTACCCTGATGCTGCTGAGAGTTTTTGGTAACATTGCGAATAAATTACCAGGCAGATGTTGACTTGTTAAATCTTATTAATGATCATATAATACTGCATGTTAATACCACCAATGGAATTTGTGTATCGATCCGCATGATCCATCAAATCTTTATTTAGCAACTGACCCAATCGGGCACGTGATCTTGTTTTGGTTCTATTCTTAGTTTTGGTAAACAACTGCAAACGTGTCTCTCTAGCTGTCATGTTTTAGCGACCCAACGGGATAAATGCGGTCGCTGTGCGACGCTCGTTCTATGACGTGGACGTTAAATTTACTCATGACGTCATGTGTATGACGTTACAGATACTCTCCAAAGGGTTAAGATATGAATAATAAAGATTAGGATTTAAATGACTTGGCCAGCACGAGAATGAGATTTAGAAAGAGATTTATTTGCCTCAAGTCACTACAGCTTCGGGTTTCAGAAATATGTTGTAGTTAAACAAGATTACTCTAAGAACTATTAAGCAATAATATTAGCCTGTCATGACTTGCTACTGTATCAAGTGAAATGAATATAGAAAGCTTTGAAAATAGAGAAAATATATGAAATCCGTAGATGCAATTTTGACAATAGATCTGTACACAAAATCAGCATGGTGACACCCTACTGGCATCTTCATTTGATCATCACCAAACTTCATATGGATGTTCGGGGTGACCTCTAGATGAGAACCATCAATATTTTTTATATTTGTTAAAAAAAAAAATGCCACCAGTGGCCATCTTGGATTTTACCATTTGCATGACTAAATCCTTTTACACACCCTACATTCCTCATCCGATTGTGACCAGTGATGGGTCAATTGCTTACCTAAATCAAGTACAATTTTAAAAACTATTCAATTACAAATACAATTTCAATTACTTCCAAACACAAAGTAATTAATTACAATTACTTGACAATGTAATTAGTTACTTTTCAATTACTTTAATGGTACTTTCAAAGTTCTTGTATGTTTCACTGAGAAGGTTATGTAAACAAAATCTGGTCACAGAGAACATATTAATTTATTATAATCAGATGTGACTACATGTATACTACCAAGCTCTCACAGCTTCTAGATGAGAGCTATGGAATTTTAACATTATTTGATCAGAAATATTGTTGCCAGCAGCCATCTTGGATTTTACTCTTTGCATCACTAAATATTTTGGCATGCTCTACAGCCAACTTTTTTATCCAATTGACCCCAAACTTCATAGAGTTATTCGGGTTGAACTGGTTTTACTTAAACATTAAACTTTCTGCATTCCTTGTCGTTCTTTTGACTGTAATGAATGATAGTATCCTCTCTCCAAGTTGAGCTACAATATCATTGACACTTTCATTGTTTTCAGTCATGAACATTAGATGTCGTCCGATGTTCTTTGCTGATAAACTGAAGACTGCCATGAAGGGACTTGGAACAGATGAACAAACACTCATCCGAATTATTGTTTCTCGTTGTGAGGTTTGTACAGTAAATTTAAATTAATTGCGGATCGCTTAATTTAACATTTTGAATACTTGCATCACATCTGTCTGCACCAAACCATTTTCTTCTCAAAAGTATTGTTTCTTACCTGTGTATTTGCATAGAGTTCACATGGTATTCCACTTTTTAGATATTTTAAAGCCACATTGCAGATTTGGGCCATATATTTTCATAATTTTATTGTCATCTCTGTGGATCATAATAGGAAGAAATGTACTTAACCATATGCTTAGCTTTCTTTGTCTAAACAGTGTACAAGAAGTGGTCGAAATTTATTTTCTTGGACCTTTCACAGGTTCCATGTCGATTGGGACCTAAACCAAATATTTGTGGATTGAATCATAAATAATGAAGCCATGAGTTTCTATTGGGCTTGTGGTGGGCCCCAATGATTTTGTTGATAAGGTGAATGGTGTAATATGCCAATATAAAGGCCTGTCTATACTGCGGTGCCATTTTGTATACAAATCAACAAGCCCTATCATGTGAGCGAGCACCTGTCGAAAGTAATTCAGGTGCTTACGTTTGATGGCCATAAGGTCAATAAGTGCTGAGCATTTTGACACACTAGTGTGCACGATACAGCGACTCCCGAGGAATCGGTCTCAGAGACTGATTTTTCTGAGCAATTGGCCCAAGCCTGCAAATATCTGTCATTTGCAGAATGAGGTCCCCAGAGGGTGAATTTAGTGGTGTGCTATCCCGCACAGCAGGCTAGCATCACCAAATTCACCCTCTGGGGACCTCATTCTGCTTTGGGGGCCTCAACTTCTGGGAAGTATCTATATAGTCTCAAATTAACATTGTTTTTATTTACTTTTTCCCTTTTGGGAAGTTTCTATATCCCCTAATTTGCAGAAGATAAAATGCATCATTAATGTGACTAATGGGCGAAGATCACCAACTTCAACTGGGGAACTTCAATGTTCAACTGGGGAACTTCAATCTGATCCTAGGTATCCCATAGCAGTTGAGGCCTAAGCAGAATGATGTTTCCAGAGGGTGAATTTTGTGATGCTATGCTAGCCCACTGTGCGGGATAGCATCACTAAATTCACCCTATGGGGACCTCATTCTGCAAATGACAGACACACTATTTGCAGAGTTGAATCAGGCTCTAGTGTGCACCAGCCTTTAGCCATCCAGCGATTGCAAAGCTGGTTTGAATCTTAATAAGAGCAAAGGAAAGCTAACCTGATTGGTGTATCTGGGCATGTTTGTGATTTACTTTCCAAGGGGGTATGTGGTTTCAACATGCAGTGGAGTTACTTCCCAGTGAAATTAACCCTCTGCATGGTCTTTCCTCATCCATAAAATTGACATGGCCTAGAGACTGGAACAAATTATGAACCCCAATATAAAAAAAACAGCTATTGCACATGCAGGAGGAAGATAATAATATGCCATTAAAGGTACTCAATCCGATCAGACGCTCCTAAATTACTATTTCTTTGGCTTCGGAGGTAAAAAATAATTGATTCGAGTCGAGGAACCTACCCATCAAAGCTCAGAGTGATCAGATATCAATTTTTGAAATCGATATCAGATCAATCTGAGCTTTGATGGGTAGGTTTCTCAACTCAAATTAAATTTGTTTACCCCCGAAGCAAAGAAATAGTAATTTAGGAGCATCTGATCGGATTGAGTACCTTTAACCCTTTCTATTCTAAATGGATTCTCCCATTCAGTTATAAAAGTATACATTGGAATGGAAAAATAAGCAGACAGCAAATAGTATAAGTACAGAAGGAGTCCTATTTATTTGAGGGAAATTAGCAGATACCAGTAATATGGTCGTTCGTTAACTTATTATATGAACATTTCCTCAGATATAACTACTCGTCATTGAGTACTTAGTACAGAAAGGGTTAAATGAGGTATCAATATTTTTTTCAGATTGATATGGTTCAAATCAAAAAGTGTTTCCTGGACATAACGAAGCAGACACTCTGGAAGTGGATTGAAAATGACTGTTCATTCAACTGTAAAAAACTACTCCAAGAATTGGTTGGCAAGAACTAGTTCTCTTGCTTATTGATCACATATGAAATTTTGACACTTTATAAATATGCAGCAGTTTTTTGCTGAAATTATATTAAAAACACTATTTTAGAATGACCCAAATTTATTCTGTGTGACATGCCATTGTTTTTATACTATTTTATAATTTATAAATAGTTTTAAACAAAAACCACTTGCAGAATCTGGGTTTTGCTTATTTAACAACGATAAGATAAGAATAACATCAGAATTGGGGCAAAATACATAATGAATATAAGTTTCCTTATTTTATCATAATTATGTTATATCTTTTTGTGGCCCACTTAAAGATGCATAATCCGAAATAAAGCTCCAAAATTACTATTTCTTTGGATTCGGGGGTAAAAAATATTTGAATCGAGTTGAGGAACCCACCCATCAAAGCACAGAGTGATTAGATATAGATTTTTGAAATTATAATATTTCTCGAAATGCATACTTATTTGTGGCTCAGAAAAAGTCGTCAAACTGACAGAAATTGCATATGAAGATGGATAACTCTAAAATCAAGTGGTAATATGGCCAAATTTTGTGATACTCAAGTGATAATATGGCCATATTTCATTGAACAACATGTTGATAAATAACATGTTTTGGGAAATTTTATACCATAGTTGACAGTGGGTAGCAATATTTTGTTGTAATTAATTGATACTGATAACTAAAGCATATTTTGAAGAAATGCTGTAACTTGATGATATGGGGACCGTCTGGTCGGATTGAGTACCTTTAATCACATTTTATACAACCTAAATTATATTATATACCATTTGAAAGAGGAAGCTCCAAAACAGTGTATTATCTACTTATCTGGTGGAATAAGCTGAGGTAACGACGTGTTCTGAGTGGTTCTGTACTGTACTGGACTGTACTGCCAGTCTATTATTCTTGATGGAAGGGGAATAACTCTATCTCATAGCTTTTAATTTTGATTTTGTTATGCATTTTGGATAAATAAAGCGGGGGGGGGGGGGGGGGGGGGGGGGGTCTTGTGGTGAATCATATTCCACCAGTACAAAACCTGGGATATTTTAAAATTTTGACAGGGAACCTTATAAAGTCGAAAAAATAATGCCGGGAATATATTTCTAAGTTATTATTTGTTCCTTGGTAATGTAAATGGAGCCCATGTGAGCAATGCTGCCTTATATAAATGTTTCTCATATAAAAAGGATAGGATACAAATCACTATGTGTTATGTGCTCAATTTCTTTTCTGCAAAGTCTGTTATTTTCAATGGAAGGGGAATAACTTTTTATCTTAAAGATATAGAGTTATTCCCCTTTCATTGAATATAAACCGTAGTTCGAATAGGGTTGCATTCTGGGAGCTGCAACGGGGGAATGTTTATATGATTTCAGTTATTTTTTATTACTCTATGGGCACCTTCTGAGACACAGATGTTCCAAATGGTGATGAATTATAGTATTTTAATCACATTTTATTGCATAGATTGTTATTAAAACCTTATATCAAGGCACTATAATTTTTTTTATTGGTGACTCAAAAATTAAATGGGCTCTTAAGGAAATGAGATGATGGTGTCCATATGGGAGAACATACTAGAAATTTAGAAATACAGGTATGTTTTGTATGGCTTAAGTGCAAATAAAAAAGGCTGTGATATAAAATACAAATTGTTATGTTATTAACAAATATTTGTTATGTTATTAACTGCACGAATTATTTTTGTTTAATGTTTTAGACTGTTGTAATGCATATCTGTACATATTATATATTATACCATATTGTCAGTTCTGTAAACATTCTACGCCTCCAGAGATATTATGAATCTCCTATGGAAACATTTTAAGACTAGGTGTTTTTCTCCATATATATCTGTTTTATCTGAATAATCAAAAATAAGTTAGTCATGAACTGTAATTCAAATAAGACTGTAAGGTCATGGGATGCATGCATGGTTAATAAACCTGTGGAATATATCTCAATAAAGTTAATCACAATTTATCTGAACATAGTTAATCACTATCAAGTGATGGAATCACTCTTCCGCAAAACACAGGTGCATGAAACATCAATCCTAGAACTGGTTCTTTAAAGGTACTCAACCCGATAAAACTCCTCTCAATTACTATTTCAATGGCTTCGGGGGTCAAAAATATTTGATTCGAGTCGAGGAAGTCACCCATCAAAGCTCAGATTTGTTAGATATCGATTTTAGAAATCTATTATTTTTCATTATCGGGAACTCAGTCAAAATTGCGTTAAAATTACCACTTGATTTTAGAGTTATTCATCCTTGTCTGTTTGAATAGATTTGGAGTACACATCCAGAGCAGATTACGGCAGTTATTAGTACGCATCTCGAGAACATAACACATTTGAAAAATCAATATCTAATAACTCTGAGCTTTGTTTGATGGGTTCCTCGACTCGAATCAAATATTTTTTACCCCCAAAGCCAAAGAAATAGTAATATAGGACCCTCTGATCGGATTGTTGTTGTTGGAATCTGTTGAGATGGGGACCCTCTTTACGGGTTGAGTACCTTTAATCAATGATGAAAATGATTGAGATGTGAGTGACATGTGTGTTCACGGTTATTAAGAATTGCTTGCATATAATCTTATCTACTTTTTGTATTAAATGTATTGAAATATTGCCATTTACGACTAATTTGGGTTTAAATTAAAAATAAATAGCTCTTGTGAATTTTTAACCAAAAATAGTTTGAAGAACCGTGTTGCACACACGTTATAGTATTTGCTTTCAAACTATCCCATTATAACTATAAACTTAATCGAAACAAACATATTAGTTATTTTGTTGAACAAGTTTTATTATAGTATGCTAAGAGACCTAATAACTTTAAAATTTCAATCTGTTCATCCCAGCATACACCTCTGTTTATATTGTATTTTACGACAATTTGTCACATCATGAAATGAAAATTAACAATTCCTACAACTATAATTGTAGAATTGTCCACTGTGATAATTTAGATTATATTGTTTGTTTAATAACATTTGTTATTTTCTATTCTATTTAATATATACATGTCTATTCAATTAAAACATAATAGTTGATTTGATGGTGTCAGTTATCCCAGTCTTTGCATTTTGATGGGGCCTATAGGCCATGCAAGCCCCGTAAACAGCCCATACCTGGCAAATGCGGCGCCTTTTTATCAGCCCCGTAAAACCCACGGCCCCACTATGGAGGCAAGCTGACTAACGAGTGATAAAGTTCCATCGGGAACATGCGAACAGTAAACATAAATAAGTTCCACTCAGCAAACTTTTCGAAAACATGTGGGTACAAAATGTCATGATTTAATCATTCAATGAGACATGAACTTGTTAAGTTGTTTAATGTTCAACTAGTAGTTGAATTTTGTTTGAGTTAAATTTTAATGATGATTTATATGTATAGCTCAGGCCTGGCCCTTTGAAATTGAAAGGAGGGCAATGATCGCCCTCCTTAATTTATCCCAGGAGGGCTATTTTATCTGACCATATGATGCGAAGCATCATCCGAGTTTCGCAGAGGCGAGCGGGGGTGAGTTTGAGAGGGGGTGTCCCCCTCTCATGATTAGGGGGGTCCGGGGGTCCTCCCCCAGGAAATTTTTAATATGTAGTGTCCCTGAGAGCGATTCTGGCATATATTTGTGGATTTTGTTCAGTGTTTCTTGAGGGAAAAAATGTAGTTTTGTGTGACCCACATTATGTGAGTAAAGGGGGGATGCCCTATAGCAGAAGAGTCCACAATTAGAGGTACCATGTCTTACCCACCGGAAGCTGACATAAGCTAATGATAGGTAGAGCACTCTGCTGTATAGGCATATATGTATATGCATATGTAAACCATAATATTTATATACTTAATATTAAAAGATACCAACACTGATTTGTTGTTTTTTGTTTGTTTTTTTTGTTTTTTTGTTTGTTTTGTTTTTTGTTTTTTTTTGTTTTTTTTATTATACTTACGCGAGGAGGGCGATAGGCGCCCTCCTTATTTTAATTTCAGGCGGGCGGAGGCGGGCGAGGGCGATCGCCCGCCTTAAAAGGCCAGGCCTGATAGCTGTACGAGTCATGAACAAGTAATAAGATGACAGGAATTGAATGATAACACCTTTATAGACTCATTTAGTGTATAATTTTAATATCATTTTAAACTTGGTGTAAACAATATTTATTCCCAATTCAAAACAAGATTAATATTTTTACAAAATGCTAATGGATGATTATGGGTAATTGGAATGGGATGATGAGATTGTGTTTATTATTTTTGAATATTCTATGAAAATGATATTGTTTATTATGCATAATACAAAAACACAATACAGAGACATTACAAAACATTCCCTTTGGTAACTGACAATTTAAAGAGCAACAGTAGGATGTGATTTAAGTTTTTATTACAACATTTATATAGCTTCTTAAAATCAGCCCCGTCATAGAAAACACGAGGCTTTTTTTAGGGCCCGTGCCATTTACAAACAACGATAACTGGTTATCCCTATAGGACAACACAGTGATCTCCAGTGCCTACTGGTTTTACTGTCGAGACTAATTTCCACCTGATTTAATCAAATGGTGTTATAATTTCCAATGAGTTGGTTTTTCTTAAATATTGTGTCACGGTAATACCAAATTTCAAAATGAAATTCAAGACAGATTTTGAGAAAATCCATTTTTAAATATTAAGAAACGTGCATCTGGCCCTCAAGAAAGCACCTTTTGTTCTCCATTTTCTCCTTTCCGCTGAATGCAAGTTTATCTTTACATGGACGCTCAAGAACACATTTATTTACAGATCCACAGTCTGATGTGACACTATAAAATTAATATTGGTATGTTTTCTGTGCGAGAACATAATTAGATTGTACCATTAAGGAGGTTCTTGTGGTCAGATATCAACTTTCAAAAGGGGAAGTTTTAAAGATGCACAATCAAAATTAACGTTCCCAAATTACTATTTCTTTGGCTTCGGGGGTAAAAAATATTTTATTCGAATCGAGGAACCCACCCGTCAAAGCTCAGAGTGATCAGATATTGAATTTTGAATTTTTTTATTTATTGAGATATGTACTTATTTGTGGTCTGGAAAAAATTAGTCAAGGCGAATGTCTCGGAATAATTGCAGATGAAGTTGGATTACTCTAAAATCTAACTTGGCCATATTTCATTGAACAACATGTTGGTAAATAACATGTTTTCTGGAAATTTTATAACCTTAGTTGAGAGTGGATAGCATTATTTTGTTGTAATTAATGGATTCTGATAACTAAAGCATATTTTGAAGAAATGTTGTTGTTGTTGTTGCTGTAACTTGGTGATATGGGGACCGTCTGATCAGATTGAGAACCTTTAACCCGTTTTGAATTTTTGTCAGGCTATTCCGAAAATTCCAATGATCGTAACTGATAAAGAACGTCAATCCGTCCATTCTTTCGTCTCCCCCAAGCAAGACATGTATCAATAATAAAGAGCGTTAACAATATAGTATTTTAAACTCGTTTTCAACTAAAACTGATGGGTATAACTATATATTAGTGGATTTTTGCTATGCCTGTGCGACACAAATGATGGTGATTTGTCTTTTTTGTTTTGCTGCTAAACTGAAAATTACCCAGGAAAGGTTGACTAATTTATTGTAAAATCAGACGATGTGTCTTTAAAATATCTTATGTATTATATGACTGGGTTTGTTTTTTCTGTCAAAATATTTTCAAATAACTATATATGTAATTGAATGCTCCCTGTAGATATGGCGAACTGAAAAACTTCGATAATTACGTTTTGAAGAAAAAAAATAACACTGCAATTTTTTGGAGCAGGACCCGTCAACATCAACGCAGGGCTAATTACGGCTAGTTCATTTAGTTTTTGGATTATTCCTCTTCTATAAGCGAGATCACTGAGTCGCTACCATATTGGATCCATCCAGCCCCCATTATGCGGTTTAAGTGCTACAGATAAAAGTTCTGGAGTAGCATTCCATATATGGAATTCATGAATTTTCAAAAGATCCATATATGGAACTTTGACCTGTAGCACTGATTGCACGGAAAGGAGCTGGATGGATTCAATCAAACTCCAGGCAGAGTTATCTCCCATCGCTCCGCTGAGATACCACTGCCATAATTGGTAAGGATTTCTTACGTGTTCTTAGTTCTTATGTTTTAGGAATAAAATTGTCTATGTCTGGCTCAATTCATATTGTTCTTATCAATACAGGGGGGGGGGGTCGCACAAAAGTTTTATCATACAGGGCCGGGATGGGTGGGTCCGAAGAGGCCCGAAAAAATGAGTTTGTGCAAATTTTTTTCTATTCACATTTTTGCCCTTGTTTTAAGTTGTTTTCAAATATATTCATTACTAATTGTGTTCTAAGGCAGGTTATGACCTTTACAGACACTTAGGAACAGGGTAGGTATACGATATAAGTAATACAGGGGAGATCTTCCAAAAACATACCTATACCGGGCGGGGTGGGTGCATCTCAGAGGCCTGAAAAAAATTGTTTGTGCAATTTTTTTCAACCCACATTATGGACATTGTTTTAAGTTGTTTTCACTAATAAATGTGTTCTAACATAGATTATGACCTTAACCAACACTTAAGGACATATGTAGGTATAAGATAAAGCACTCTCTGTTGCCAAATAAAAGTGATCGATGACTGAATAGGAGTGCTGGTTTGCATTTCACCTCAAATTAATATTGAATAGTGCCTGATAGTGCTGGCATTTTCACTCTGGCATGTCTAGCAAGAAAACCATAGTCAGAAATGGTAACGCCACCAAGATTATGGTATTACATATAAATAGAAATTATAAAAAATACATAAAATATTTTGATAACAATTGCGTTTAAACAAGTAATCCTTCAAATTATTACTAACAAAGTAAACGACTGTGGGGTCACTCAACAGATTATAAAGACTTGGACATAGTATACTGTAAATACTAAAATTTAAATGAAATAATTAAAAGATAAAATTTAGCAAGTAGTAAAAGTAAATTTTCTCATTTTTGTTTTGGTTAAATAAAGCAATAATTTAAATGTAACATTTGGTTTAAAAAAAAATGATTGACCGTGGCTCTTCCAATAATTGCGCGACTGACCTGGTCAATTGTTCTTAAGAAGTTGTTTTGAGAATTACTATGGAGGGAAATAGTTGTGGCTGTGGCTTCGCAAGTAATTACCTTGGTGACGTGATGTTAACAAATCTGAACTCCAGTTAACCAAGGACGCTTCATACCAAATATAAGGTGAAATATTAATTCTTTAGAAGTTGTTTTAAGATTTACTATGGAGGGAAATAATTGTGGTGCTGGCTTCGCAACTATTTGACCTCATTGTAACAAATATAAATATTAGTCACTCAGGCAATAGATGTATCTATTCTGTATATTAACTTATTGGGTCTTACGCGTCTTGAGATGTCTAAATAGTTTTCGATGGACAGATCGCGCAAGGGACCCACGCCAATCTTCTCTGTTGGGATTCCAATTGTTGGCTCATTAAATAGGCACATATGCTTAAGATACAGTCGCACGCTCCCGTAAGTCGGGGTTTGATTCCAGTTAATGAAAATATCATTGAAATAATCGGTTTCCCCCAATAAACATCCATATATTGAATATACATGTTTTGGAGCAGAATTAGGCAGTCCATATTGGACGCCATCATGGAATTTATTTTGTTTTGTTTTAATTTTCACACATAATTATTAGTTATATGGATGGAGTTCTCATTAAACCTCACATCCTTGTATTGGTTACAGTAATACCCAAAGTAATTGACCACTTAACCACATCAGAATTATTGGTAATTTTTCAGGATTTGAAATCCTGAAAATTTACCAATAATTTTGCTGTGGTCAAGTGGTCAATTACTTTGGACATTACTGTATGAGGATTGAGTTATCATTAAACCTCAAATCCTTATATTGGTTACAGTAATGCCCAAAGTAATTGACCACTTAACCACAGCAGAATTATGTATTTTTTCAGCATTTACAATCCTCAAATTACCCATTATTCTGCTGTGGTTAAGTGGTCAATTGCTTTGAACATTACTGTATGATGATTGAGTTATCATTAAACCTCAAATCCTTATATTGGTTACAGTAATGCCCAAAGTAATTGACCCTTTAACCACAGCATAATTATGGGTAATTTTTCAGGATTTAGAATCATGAAAAAATACACACAATTTTGCTGTGGTTAAGTGATGAATTACTTTGGACATTACTGTATGTAGATGGAGTTAAACCTCACATCAGTGTGTTGGGGATTTGGACCTTGACTTGGGACCTTTGGTTTTTAACGCAACAAATGCGCGTACACCTTATACACAAATTTTTTATGTAACCAGAGTTTTTCTTGGATAAGATGAGTTTGAAGCCTGCTTACATTTCAAAATGTTGTCAGTTTTGTATTGTCTGCAGCGGATCTCGACGCGTTGAAGCAAAAGATAAAATGTGTATGTGACGAGACTATAATACAAATGAAAAAAATAAATTGAGGGAGGGGTGGGCGATACAGGGAACTAAGGGTTGAACCGATATAAATTTGTAGAGCAATAACGACCAATGTTGACATATTATGCATATCAACTCTACTGTTGCAACAAGGCTATAAAATAGGGGGTGTCAGAATCTTAGTCATCTCTATATAGTGCCAGAATAGTCATTTATGGAGTTCTATAAGATGTTGGGTTGGTTATATGGACTCGGAGAAAAAAGGGGTTTGTACCGATGAAGTTGATGAACTGACAAAAGGGCTGTAAACAAAATGTTGGGCCCAGTATGTGTAAATTTTGTCACGACCCCCCCCCCCCCCCCCCCCCGATCAATACCGAAAGAATTACTATTTTTGCAAATTTTTGATGTTCAAAATAAGATAATAGGTGACAAAATATAGTTCCGACGATATGTATTTTTTTAGATGTATCGGTCCGCAAAGTACCATCCTTGTGGCAGTGCTATATCGCAGTGATAACGTAGAGGGCGATGCATGGAGTTTGGAATTAAATGTGGTAGCGACTCAGTTATCTCGCTTATTACTTCGGTCTTGGTGGTTTGCTTGGCTGGACGGTCATGGATTAATTTTGTGTTAAATTGAAACATAACCTCACACACGGGGAAAATTTACCGTCAGAAGACAGACGGGCGACGGGGCCGGTGATGCATTTTGCAAGCACCCACTCCCGAATATAGGTAAACTATTTCAAAAGTTAGAAAATTCATGCCTCAAACAAAAGCTAGCGGTTGGACATTTCTATGCGGATTGTGGTGGTTAAAGATAGTTACAAAACAACATTGCATGCTAGCCAGCACCAAAACTCCCTTGGTACTGGACTCCCACATATCGTCATCGTGTTCAAGATAATACCAGGCAAATTGTTTTTGCAAATTGGCCTATCGTTCTAAGAACACTAAGTACTGTAAATTGGGGTAATTGGCGTCATTTAGGAAAACCAAGCGAGGAGATAAAACAATTCGCCGTCAGTCGGTGCCGCGTCACATGTTTTCCAATGTTCACGAGCGAACAGACGCATACATCTCCGATATATGGTGTCTTTGTTCCTCTAGGCAAAATGAGCACTCTTAAAGTTTTTAAGAGGAAGTGAAATTGAATATTCTAGTGACAATAAACGGCTGAATCGGATGGAATATACAAAGTGACAAAACGCTGAATAGGATTTGAAATGGCGTGGACCGGGAGATTTGCCGAAAAATATGACACCGGAGCGGACTCGTTCTGGCCCCAACTGCATGTTTATCCTCGTCACAGACCAACTACCGAGCATTCTCATTTATTAAACAAATGAACTATATACCGAAAATGTCGATTACATGCCTGTGGGACAGATATGGGACTTTTTTATTTTTTATATTTTTTTTACAGCAAAACGTATTTTTGATCAGCAAACTTGGTAACAAATTAAAACTTAGTATCTATATATATATATATATAGTTCAAGACATATAAGGTATATTACTTTGAATGAATGGGCTATTTTGTGCATCTAGTTATATAAGAATATATAGTGATGAAACCTCGCAATTTTCAGAGCACATCAACAATGGAAAAATGCCTTCGATCGGCTTGAATGTTTAGCTAGAATCGTTGATTGTCTTGTTCATATGTTGTTCCGTGTGATTGTTGGTAATTGTTCTTGGCGCATTTGAACATCTTGAAAGGGAACTATTCGTCAGCCAGTTTCCAATCATCAATCGGCGAACCAATCCATAATTATACACTATATATAATTAATTCATTTTGACGGCCACACACATAGCATGACATGTCTTTGATGCGGGTGTCCAACATTGAATTTCTAATGACATCTTTCTTGAATATTACAGTTCCCAACATTATGAAACTCCACCCCACCCATTAATTTGGAAATTTCCAATCATACCAAACCTTCCAAATATCGGAAAATGCCAACCAAACAACCCGGTTCTATGGTCGGAGATTTATAAACGATGGCTGCTTAAATTCAGTCGGAACTATTGACTGAAAGTATAGGGGAAATATATCCTAATCCTCGCCTAATTGTGAGAACTTGTAAACTAAATAATGATTGGAAAATCTAGAACTGTATCATTATATTTTCAATCTGAAATTGACAACAGTATTGCAGTTGCTTGAAGCGTGCGTTTTCTAACTGTTGAAGGGACATACGGCACTCGCAGAGGGTTTAATTTTATCTATATCTATATTTGCGAATGTCTGTCTGTCTGTCTGTCTGTCTGTCTGTCTGTCTGTCTGTCTGTCTGTCTGTGTTCTATAGAATTTCACAGGGGACCATCTAGATGATGCCAAAGGGGTCTACTAGGAGTAGCTTTTTACGAGAAAGATAATGGTCGGGGTTAGAAATTTCTAAAGTGACGCCGTTGTTGTCAGGGGCAGAAAAGGGGGAAGGGCAGAAACAAAATTTGTCGCCGATTGCCACCAAACTTATATATAATCATCCCCATAATATGAGGAATCTAATGGCGTGGTTTAAAGATGGCTAAAGTCGCGCCGTTCGCATCAGGGGTGCCCGGAAGGGGGGGGGGGCAGATTTTTTTTCTGTCGCCGATTGCCACGAAACTTACATATAACCATCCCCATGATATGAAGAATCCAACGGTGTGGTTTAAAAGTGGCGTCGTTTGAGTCGGGGATGAACGGAAGGGGAGAGGGGCACCAAAATTGATAAAACTAATTTTAGCGCCGATTTCCACCAAATTGATATATATTCTTCTTCGTGATACAAGGAATCTAATTGTGCGATTTAACAACCCTAAATTGTTGTTTTTGGATGAGAGATTGGGAGGGGGTGGGCACAAAATTTGATAATAAGTCGCCGATTGCCACCACACTTATACAAAATCATCCCATGGTATGAGGAGTCTAATGGTGTGGCTTTTATCTGTCAAATGTGGCCTCATTCGAGTCAGGGTTGCATTGAAAGGGACAGGGGCACCAAAATTGATGCACAATTTTTTTAGCGCCAATTTCCACCAAATTGATACACGTTCTTATCCATGATACGAGGAATCTAATCGTGATTTAAAGACGCCATAGTGGTGCTGTTTGGGTGAGAGATGGAGAGGGGAGGGATTGGCACCAGTTTGATAAAAAAAATTGTTTAGTCGCCGATTATCACCAAACTTATAAACAATCATCTCCATGATATCAG
This sequence comes from Siphonodentalium dalli, assembly GCA_032622095.1. Taxonomy (NCBI): domain Eukaryota; kingdom Metazoa; phylum Mollusca; class Scaphopoda; order Gadilida; family Siphonodentaliidae; genus Siphonodentalium; species Siphonodentalium dalli. The sequence goes on from CP136065.1 coordinate 152,052,143, forward strand.
GAGTGTAATCGTGTGGTTTGAGGATGTCACAAGTGGGGCCATTCGAGTCAGTGGTGTATATAGATGAGAGGGACAAAAAAACATTATATCTATATGTTTAGTGTCGATTTCCACCAGATTGATACATATTCTTCTCCGTGATACGAGGAATCTTATCGTGTGGTTTAGATACACCAAATTGGTGCCCTATGGGTGAGAGATATGGGGACCTTAAATTTGATACGAATTTGTATACTCGCCAATTTTCACCAATTTCATATATATGCATCTCTAATCTCTAATGAGTCTTAGTGTGTGCATCTTGAGTCCGAAATAGGGACGGGAGGGTCACCAAAACTGATACAAAATATTTTTAGTACCAATTACCATCAAATTCAGACACGTTCTTCTCAGATGATACAAGAAATAAAATCGTGCTGTCTGTCTGTATTTGTGTCTGTCTGTGTGCGTTCTATGTATAACTTCATGCGGTACAATCGAGATGGCACCAAGGCGTTCTAAGATGGGTAACTTTTTACAAGGAAGATAATGGTGCGGGTTAAAATTTTCTAAAATGACGCTGTTGGTGGGAGGGGAAATTTAAAAAATATGGTGAAATAGTTTTGTCGCTGATTTCCACCAAACGAATACATAATCACCTTCGCAATATGGCGTTGTTCGAGTCAGCGTTGCATCAACAATTGATTTAATAAACCAAATTCCACTAAATTCATACACGTTTTTCGCTAATGATATACCATGAACTAAATCACATTTGGTGTCGTTTGCGTCACGGATGGCGAGCGGATATGCACTATCAATAATTCATTGATAAGATTGCTATTCGCCAATATCCACATATAAGTTATATACAGTCACCAGGCCATATCCATATCATTTTAAGTAGTTGGGCGTTCATATTTCACAATCCCGACATATGGTGACCCACATAAGTCACTTGAACAATTACATCTTCTTAACAGTCATATTTATATCGGAATGGCAATCAAGGCATTCACACAATGATCTAACAAAAAGAGATAACTAGAAGAAGCATTAAACGTATATTTATCATTCTATTGAAGAGATACATATATTCGTGCAAACTGAGAGACCTCGAACCGTCAGAGGATTGCATATATATAATAACAAAATTTAGTCTGTTCCATTCAATACAGTTTCCACGAAAAAGTTAAAAAATTTGTCAAGAAATATGGAAGGGCCTGTTCAAAAACAGTGGTCACAGTGTGCAGTCAAATATAGTTTTCTTCTGATATACAAGAAAATGCAGTTAGTAGCACAAGACTTTTCAGGATCATACCAATCTGACAAGGGTTTTAGAACAGACTCACCGACTGACATAAACAACTCAAAATCTCGCTCTGTGCCTGGCACATGTAGCTGATATATGTGCGCAGCAACATTTCGTTTCATGGAGATATGATAGCCAGGTGTCCTCGAGATCTTAGTCCAACCCACTAGATTGATTGATACATCTCAATATGTAAAACCCAATTATCATCTTTTATCGAACTAATGTGTTTATGATGTTCATGTATCATATTATAACGTCTAATGTATACGCAGTTGTAAATAAATAAATACTTCATAATTGGTGGAACGGATTAATCGCGATAAACAGAATGACAATTGACAAGGTGAGCCACTACTTATATTCCATGACTGTAATAATCATGTTTTGTGATGCTATTTGAATATACAATTTATGAGAAAACGTATAACACTTTAAGCAAGAGCATTCTCTATTCCCAACAAATTTCCACAGCATACATTAACCCTGGGCAACGCCGGGTAACCCCTGCTAGTAAATAATAAAAGTGCATGTGTACAACCATCGTCACTTAGAAAAATATGGAAAAAATAGATACAATTTGTTCTTATTATGCCCATGACCCCCATAGGAGGTCGATACCAGTCAAATCAGTTTGTCACATGATTCCCAAATAAGAACCGATTGAAAATTATTCTGTCTCGGTCTTTCACAGACCTTTCTATTTGGACAGGAAAAATACTCAGATAACATGGACCAAACTTAATCTACTGGGACAGCTAGGAGCGAGACAGAAAACAAAAATCAAGTAGATTTAGCCAGAGAACAGGGACCAAACTGATTATACTGAGACAGGAGCGAGACAGAAAACACAAATCATGTATATTTACCCAGAGAACAGGGACCAAACTGATTATACTGCATGGGACAGGAGCGAGACAGAAAACACAAATCAAATATATTTACTCAGAGAACAGGGACCAAACTTATTATGCTGGGACAGGAGCGAGACAGAAAACACAAATCAAGTATATTTACCCAGAGAACAGGGACCAAACTGATTATGCTGGGACAGGAGCGAGACAGAAAACACAAATCAAGTATATTTACTCAGAGAACAGGGACCAAACTGATTCTACTGGGTCAGGATCGAAAGAGAATAAAAAATCAAGTAGATTAACACAGAGAACAGGGACCAAACTGATTCTAATGGGACAGGAGC